>APFE030650647.1:75033-113819 GCA_000404065.3 Pinus taeda | reverse complement strand
CCTATGTAAGAATTCCCAACTCAAACAAAATGTTCTTAGGGAATTGCACACCTCTCCATTAGGAGGGCACTCAGGATTTCTAAAACCTACCACATGGTTAAGAAGGATTTTTTTTTGGGATGGCCTTAAATCAGATATTCAAAAGTTTGTGGCAGAATGTTTGGTTTGCTAACAACATAAAGTTGAAACAATTAAGACCCCATAACTATTACAACCTTTATCCATTCCAAGCCAACATTGGAAGGAGGTTTAAATGGATTTTAACACAGGTTTACCCAAGTCCGAAGGAAAGAGTGTTATCATGGTGGCAGTTGATAGACTTACCAAGTATGCACACCTTTGTGCATTATCTCATCCATTTAAAGCGAGTACAATTTCTACTGTATTTATGGAAACAATTCAAAAGCTCCATGGAAACCCAAAGATTATTGTAAGCAAGAGAGATCCCATTTTCACTGGAAATTTTTGGACATAATTATTTTCTTGTCTTGGTACTCAGTTAGCTCATAGCTCATCTTATCATCCTCAATCTGATGGGAAAACTGAGATAGTAAAAAAATGTTTGGAAGGATATCTTCGTTGCTTTTATCTGATAAACAGACACAATGGATCAAATGGTTGCCTCTCACTGAATGGTGGTATAACACTTCCTTCCATACTGCAAAAAAAATGACCCCATTTATGGCACTTTATGGATATCATCCACCATCCATCACTTCATATTTAAGATAAAATTGTTAGGTTCATGCAGTGAAAGATGACATCGATTATTAGCAACAATTTCTCCAACTCTTAAAGGATAACCTCACCTTGGCGCAGAATAGAATGAAACAACATGCAGATAAACATCGCAATGAAAGAAGCTTTGATGTAGTTGATTGGGTATTCCTATGGCTACAACTATATAAAAAGAATATCCCTCAAGCAAGCTAAGAAGGATAATAAATTATCACCAAAGTATTATGGTCCATACAAGGTATTGCAAAAGATAGGTACTATGGCATACAAATTGGAGCTTCCTGCAGCTTCCTGAGTGCACCCAGTTTTCCATGTTTCATGCTTAAAGAAGGTTATAGGTGACCAGCTTTCAACTCAAACAATATTGCCAGAACTTGATGAGGATTGAAAAATCATATTGGAACCTGAAGTGGTCAAAGAAACAAGAACTCGATAGCTATGAAATCGATCAATTTCAGAGTATCCAATCAAGTGGAAGAACTTACCCGTTGAAGATTCCACATCAGAGGATGAGAATGTTTTATAGAAGCATCCAAAACTACTCAAGCGTTGAGGAAAACACTTTTTTGAAGGAAAGGGGCATGTTAGGTCCCAATAATACTAGTGATTCCCCCATTACTATTGTCATTGTATCCCTTATTGTTATTGTTGTGCCCCTATTGTCCCCATATTGTTATTATTGTGCCCCATAAAATCCCACTATTGTTATTTTTGTTCCTTTATATTATTATTGTTAGGTCGGCTTTGGTTATATTGTGACCCCATAGATTCCTATATATAGAAAGGAGGTTTTTTCATTTGAATCATCAAAGAATTGTTCATTTGTGTAATGTAAATGAGGTTTCCCCCTCAAAGAGGCTTATTTCTAAGGGATTGATCTATCTTTTCGTGAGTTGGTTTCATAACAGATAATTTTCCTGTTTAGTGACTGTAAATACTGATTGTAGATTTTCACGAAGGTCCAGATGCCCTTTTACTCAAGTTACTCTATCAGACCATAAAAGACTACCGATCTATGCAAAGGAAGATCTGAGCTATAAAATCTTAAGACCACTTATCACACTATCTATGGATGCAGAAACCTAGATCTAACATCCCCCAATACTACTTTAGGTGAGACTGCAGCCTGTGATATGCAGGTTGCTACCGAAAAGGCCAGAAGTTAGGGTTTTGTTTGTTGGTGCAAAAAGCTCTGAACATGGGTCAGGTCCCCTTAAGCCAACAATTCCTAAGCAAAAATAAAATAAATTAGGTAAAAGAGGTCAAAAATGTCTATTTTGACGGAGATAATGAAAATGGAGTTTGTACTTCTGGTTATTTAATGATTTTTGGATCAACAACCATCAGTTGGACACCATGGAAGAAATCAGTTCTTGTTGATTCTACCACCAAAATCAAATATGTCACAGTAGCTCAAGCTACAAAAAAATCATTTGGCTTCAAAAAATACTAGAATATTTGCAGGAGACGAAAAGGCTTCTGATGAGACCTGATATTTCACCAAGAGTGTTGCAACTCCCAAGGGCTTCTCAACTCTATTTATCAACTTGGGGTTCGTAAAAACTTTGAGGTGAGAGTGGTATATACACAGTAGATGGGGTTCTACTCATGACACCCTCAACTAGGACATTTAATCAATAGTCCTACAAGACCATTATTTCTACTTCATTAGAAGGAAACTAACTAATGAAGGTGAAATTCAAAAGCTAGCTCTAATGATAAAAGAAAAAAATATTTTTAAACATCAACTTGTAAATGTTATTGAATCAATTCATGAAAAGACAAGACCTACACTAGTTGCACTAACGAAACTACATTATCTTGCAATAAACCATCTAGCTACAAAATGTACTTGCAGATAAGAAACTAACCTACCAAATCATAACTCAATATTGCATGCATCATCTATATAGTTCACACTTGCATATAAATCAATGTTCTATTTGTGCTAAATCTGTGATAAAGAGACTAATGTTATTCTATTTTGCAATGAAGGAAAACGATGGTTGGAATGGCCTAGGTGCTTCCCTTGATCATGGAGTCACCACTCGGGGTCAACCTACTTTTAAAATAAGTCAAAATTGCATCACAGGTCAAAGCATATGGTGAAACAAGCTGTTATAGGTATGTTACAGGAGGCTGCCACAAGTGCCATGTATTGCTACATGAAGGCCTATAATTCTACAGGAAGGATGCTGAGAAGTTTTAGGAGGTAAGAATGATGATTTCAAGGGATGGTAAAGTGGATGCAGGTTGTGGTAGATAGATGAAATGTGGAAAAAATCCCTATCCAAGCTGAAAACCTTAGGAAGGTCTGTTTTGAACTAGGAGAGCTGCTCACTGTGACCTAAGGGAATAATCTCAAGAACATAATTTGGGATTCATCAAAGAGGGTGTTACACAGTAATTTGTCACCGTTGGTCGCCGTCCCTGTTACCCCTGTTTTCATATATTGGAGGATACATTCCGGGACCTGTGAGCAGTGACATAACCTAAAAACATTTGCATTATGTTCCCCTGATTATGTACTTCATGTTCCCTGAAGACACCTTCTGCAAATTATCCCTGAAAAGTGCCCTTTTTCCATTGGCGCAGGTACACAGTGTCTTACCCACGCCAATGACTGAGATCCTCAAAAAGGGGCGCGCCCATTGGCGCTTTGTCCTAGAGCAACACTCGCGCCAACTAAGTTTAGTAATGATTTTTGGCCAACGCGCACCCATATGTTTTTTCCTCTCTTATCATGAAGTTCTTTGAGGGAAAAATCCACATGATAGAGGTCGAGAGTCATCATTTATCCATGAAAACTATCCTCAGTAGCTTTTCAGGGATAATGCCAATCCACAATGGGCGTCCTGGTACATTGTATCTTCCTCCCTTCTCCATCTATAACAGCTTGTCCTCATGCATTAGATAAGCTATTTTTTGTGAGTGTTGGAGTAATGCTAGAGTGATAGTAAGAGTTTTGAAGCATAGGGAGGTTATGCTGCCAGAATCCTGAGAGATAGAAGGTCTTTTGCAAGGCATACATAGCTGCTCGCCCAACCAGAGAATAGGTTCAACGTCAGAACCTTGGTTGTATCTTTCTCTGCCTATTACTCATTAATAGACGACTATCATTATGGTTCCACTCATGTGTCTTTATAATGATGATTGAGTTATATATTTTCTGACTGATATATAGTTGCATCTATTGGATTTTATGCTTGTATTTGTGTCGTTCTTTGCATTTACAGGTGTCTGTTCACGAGGATCGTGGGGATTGTGACCAGCCGGAGCAAAGGAACAGGAGCGACGATTCTTCTACAAGTACTAGCGTTGGAATCCAGGTAGGCCATCATCATCAATCGTTGATTTGCAATTAGGAACCTGCGTGTTAGCGTTGTGTGATTGTTGCTAGACCCCATTTGGGCTAGTGGGATTGCCTCTGTCCGCAGAGGGGATTTACCTGTACAACAATTTGGCGACTCCACTGGGGAGTTTAGCGTGTTGTTTGATTTGTAAACTTTGGACGGAGCCTGAAGTACGGCTAGATAGCCTTCGAAACACTATTGCTTTGCATTAGTGAAGTAGATCAAAGCCACTTCAGTCAATCTCCGGTTTGGTTTACGGACTGAACAATTTGGAGTTTGTCTTGCATGTTAGTTTTTCTCTTGTTTGCTTGCTTGGATAGCTTTCTGGATTGAATTTCTTGCTGTTTCTTGCTTCCTGGTCTTCCTAGAGACTGTAAACCAAGCTTTGGGCCGCTTGTTTTTCTTTTTGACTTGGCAAACTTTATTAGCGCGGCTTTTCCTCTGACAGTCATGCCAGTTGGCGCATGTTGCTAACTGACAACCCGCGCCAATCCCTTTATAGCGCGAGTTGCAGCCTGACAGTCGCGCCAGACCTATTAACCTTTTCAGTTAGCTTATTTGCCAGCCTTCTGAGCTTGGATTTGTATCTTGCTATATCTTTTGCAGCTTCTGGAAGTGTGTTGGACCTTTGTGTGACTGGTTATTATTTTTATCCTTCAGTTGTTTTCTTATTTCCATCGATTTTGTATCCTAGCCCTAGTGGCTTTGCATGTCGAGCCTTCTATGGGAAATTGTGGTTTGGTAATCCAGTTAGCTTTTTGGTTATTTTCTGCACTCATCTAGTGGTTGTGGAAGTTGGTATTCTATGCTTCAAGTGATTCATTTCTAGCTTATTTGGATTTTGCTTGACTTCATCTGAACTTAGATCACATGGTTCATTGAAAGTCTTTGTGTTTTCCTTGCTTTGATAGGTCATTTTGATGTTTCAGAATTGGTTCTATTTTCCATTGAGTGAATTGTGTTTGTTTATGCTTGTGAATATCTCTTGAGGTTTGTTAAGTGCATTATGATTTCTTAAAAGAAAAAAAAAACAAAAGATCTTTTTGCATTATATTAATTAGCATTTATTGTTATTTGTTGCTTTTAAATAGAAAAAGAAAAAAAAACTTTTATTTCTTGTTATTAGCTGCATTAGGATCTTTGTTGATCATTTTGTTTGTGTAAAGATCTCAAACTCTCATGTAGATAGAGTTCATTGAATGAAATGATATAATTTTGGCATATAGTTTGCATTTAGGAAATTTCGAGAGATCACATACGATAGAACGAAAAAACCGAAACATAATTGAAGATAAAATGTATAATAAAATGAATGAACATAACAACGCATTGGAACATAACGCAAATATTCTAGAGGTCTAGGTTAGAGACGTGTTCCAGTGTCTTTAAACCTGGTAGCTTACCATTGAGTGGTTGGGTGATTCCTCCATGGTGAAACGATAGGTGGCAGTATGGATTGTGCTCCCACGTACCGTCGCGTATATATTGGGAGACCCCTATAGGCTTCCAACCTTTTATCCATAGGAAGCCGAGTCTGCCACCTTACAAGCCGTAATGCACTGAACACAACATTCGGGAAGATTGACTGCAGTACAGGAAGTCCTTGGTTTTCATTTGATTGCCAAGGTGTATAAGCAGTTTTACAGATTGTTTGGTAAACCTCTTGCCTAGTTCTCCAGAGTAGTCACTTTTGATCCTTTTCGGACTCCCTAAAAGAAAAGGTGTAAGTGACCATCTTGTCACTTCGTGCTCATTAAATATTCGAAGGAGACTAAAGTCGTCTTTTTTTCCTTTTCTTGACTCTTAAAAAATGAAAAGGTCAAGTTCAGTGTCTTAAAATTTCTTTGGCTGCGATAACATTACTTGGTTAGCTCTTGTGTGCGTTAGCTTGAGTAAGTTTCTTTTGCTATGGCAACTTTTCCAGGGTTCACCAACGCAAGTTGCCCTCCTGACGGGAATCCTAGTCATTTCCCACCTCTTGGGAATGTTGGTGCTCTTTATATGGTGACGTTATCCCTTCCAAGGTTAACTCTCGGGTTACCTGTTTGGTTGTTTTCAACCTCTGTGGTCCCTACCGTGTCGGCTGATACTCCATCAGTCCCTCCACCTGAACAACATCATGTTGAACCTAAGGTGGACCTATCCCCTTTGATGCCTACTTCTACATCTTCTTCACGTACTTCGCCTGGTGAAACTATCGACTCGAATAATCAGGTGGCTAAGAAGAAGAAGAACAAGAACAAGAAGAAGAAGTATTCTAAGGGAGAGGCTACAAGCACGACTGTTGCTCTCTCGAGTACACCTTAAGTCGAGCCCCTTTTTGCTCCTCCGTGGAAGGTTAAGTTTCCTTGTCGATTATGCAAGCAGGACCATCTTCTTCGTGATTGTCCTAGTATTCCCAGGATCTTAGAAGTGTGGTCTCGTGATCAGGCCCGCCCCTCATCGTCCACTGAGGCTCACAGTGATGCTACCTCATCAATTGGGAATCACAAGGGAAAAGGGAAGATTCGAATCCCCTGCAGACTTTGTGAAGGCAATCATCCCCTTCACCTTTGTCCACTCATGGATAAAGCCTCCACTATTTTGGAAAGTATCCAAGCTCCCTCGCCCCAACTCCCCGTTGGATATCAACATCTGTTTGCAGCTGCAGATCACTCGCCTCCCGACAATGAGATTGATTCACATTCTTCTCTTGTCCAGGCCTCTCTTCCCGAACTTGGTTGTGCCCAGCCTGTTCCAGACCAACTATTGGTCGGAAAGAATTTCAACTGGAGCTCACCTCCTGTCAACCACTCTGTTTCGAAAGAGCAACATTCTCATGTTCTTCTCGTCTCATCAAATTCTCCTGAGTTTGATAATGGCTTTCCCATCCCAGCCTCTCCGGAGAATTGCGATTCGGTTCCTTCCGAGCAGGAGGGCAACAATATGGTTCCCCCACCAAGTAGTTCGGTCATTTCCTTCGATTGGAGTTGTTTGACTACCCCTCCCCTTCCATCTCATGTGCCTTTCTAGGTTACCGCCTATGCCTCCCATATGGCGCTGCCTGGCACTATGCTAGATGAAGGATCATCGATTAGTCTTATGCCCGTTACCACTTGGAAAGCTTTGGGTTCCCCATCGCTTGTACCTGTCGCACCGAATCTCACTGCTTTTGACGGAGGAACGAGTCAACCATTAGGGATCCTCCCAAAGTTCCCTATCACTTTGAGAGGCAAGACTGTCTATATAGACGTCTCGGTGACCCAAGGCTCTTTAGACTTCAGTCTTCTCCTTGGTCAGGACTATGTGTATGCCATGGGCGCCCTTGTTTCTTCACTTTTCCGTGTGGTTTTCTTTCCACACGATGGAAGAATAATGACAATGGATCAATTATTGTTCGTTCGTCCACAAGCCCCTCCGGCACCATTGCCCTTCCCTCTTGGTTCTCATCCACTAGTTGGATCTGTCTCAACCCAGATCAACTACGTGACTACCTCTCCCATGCCTATATCCAGCAATGCCGCCATCGTGCATAGTGTTCTGGGGGCATTGGGTCCCGACTTCCGAGACATTGACCTCCCATCGGGAGCGCCACTATTGGAAGCCCCGACTTCCTGTTCATTTTGATGAACCTCGGGCGGAGCATAGTTCATTTCCCTCTGTCAAGCTCCGTAAAAAACGAAACAAGGAGTCTCGAGGATAGTTTTCCTAATGTATCAACCTCGTTAAAATAATGAAACTCGAGCTCGTGCATTTCGAGCGCATAACCATTATGTCAAGCTTCAACCCATTTTCAATGGACTGAAGCTTGGGGGGCATGTACCTCAGATTGAGACACGATGCTGGGGGGCATGCCCGTTTCATTTCCCATCAAGCATAGTTTGCATATGTACCATGTGTTTTTTAAGCTTGTATAAAAATAAAATTTCCCATTAAGCATAGCTTGCATACGTGATTCTCATCTGTGTTTTCAAGCTTTCGTAAAAATAAAATATATGCGTGTGTGTAGACACATTCCAATGGGTCGTTTGTTATGTAGTAGATACATCAGATTACATGTGTGACGAATAGTCGCATAACATATAAAACACATAATCACGTGAAGAAAAGATCCATCTAGGAATAAACATAAGCACATGAAAACACAATAATAAACCGTAAACATATGTATATATATACGTGTGTGTCAAAATGTTCGCGCCCCGCGCGTTACATAATCCAAAAAATAATACATGCCCAAAACTCATATAGCCGCTGATAAAATGTTCCTCAAAAACGGGCAAAAAGAAAACCTAGGCGTCTAATCACGGTGATGCTCATGATAGCATGTCACCGCTCGCACCAAACGTCTCAACAGACGATGGATGCGAGTAGATACTCCCACCATGTGCCTCTGGTACGCTCTAGGCACGTCCGCCAATCTGCCATAATCTGGAATACCTCAAGTAAGTGCCTCAAGGTTCTGTACTAGATCGTCCTCACCCTCTACCTGAGGGCCCGCTGCAGGTTGTGCTCTCTGCACGTTATGAGTCAAGTCAGCTGGTCGCTCTGCACCAACATCTGTATACATATATAGATGTTGTAAGAGATAGGCATGTATTAACAAAAAAACTTAAATACATAAAAACGTTAAAAAACAAAGAGTTCTTACCTAGCTCCTCATCCCAGTCCTCTCCGGCAGGCAGAGGGAGATCGGGATCTCCAGTGAAATTCATGCCCGCATAGGGCCAGTCCTCGACGAAAATCATCTGGTGACGGAGCCAGATAAAGAACTCGGGCCTCCAGGACATCTACTGGCCCCCTCCTCCTCTGGGCATGAGTTCCGCCCATCGATGCAACCTCGGTTCCCGTAACACTGGATCTGCCACTATACCCCCCTGTACCCAGAATATCGGTAGTCGCTCCAGGAAGAAAGTCACCACGATCGATCCATATCCAAACTATTTGTTCCCATCACGCTTACACTTGGTAAGTTGTCGTTTGATGTTGGTTGTCACTGCCGTGGCCCAATCAAACAGTGTAGGCTGGAGATACTCAGTGGCCAGCAGCAAATGATTTTTGCTAGCCTCGTGGGGCGCCTGTACCCTAGCTGTCCGGGTGATAGTGAATAAAATCACTCGTAATACCAGGTCGGGTACTGTGTTAATATCTACCTTTTTGCTGTTTTCTCCAAACCGTGCCCCAGGACACACTCGTTCCATCACCTCCCCTATCTTCTCTCCAGAAGGCCGACTACCAATCAAGATGGGCCGTGCACCTCGCCGCGATAATCCAGTGATAAAATAGACATCGGAAACATCTAACTCCAATGTCTGGTCTTTCAAGCGAAATAACTGATCCTCCGTATCCCAAGCATCCACGATGAAACGCAGTAGCTCAGGTTGTGCACGTAAGTATGAGGTATGGAAGAATTTCTTCAAGCCACAGTCTCTCAGAGCATTCTTACAGTCATCATCCTCCATTTCCATGGCATCCACGTCATTATGCTCCCGTTCTTTCCATTCTAGAACCATCCTGACAAAACCCTACAACCACAAAGGTGAAATTTCCATCATTAGATCATTGATGAAACCTAAACTGGAAAAGATTTACAAATTCAACGGTCAAATTGGTAGAAAATTGAGATCGCGCGGTTGGGACGACTGTTCCTAAAACAGTCACACCAAGGGCGCGACCCCTTTAGGGAAAAAACGCCATTGGCGCAGTCCCGCGCGGGAAACTTGTGCCAATGGCGCAACCCTATGAATTTGCAAATCCCCTTGCAGGGAACTGAATTATGGATAAAAATCTTAAAAAATGGAATGACAACAGAGCTAAGGATGAGGCCTCTTACCTGTTGCAGACGGCGGCTCGAATGATCTCCTTGATTGATCGCAATCAACAGTTGAAATTTGCACCAAAAAGCCTCCAATAGTAAACTCACAAGGTAAAAAGTAAAAGGTAAGTTTATTTTTTACCATTTCACTATTTATAGCATTTTTTGACCTAAAAATACATTAAAAATGATATTTTTGGGATATTTTCATGTCGAAGTGGGTTTTACGCTGTTTTTGTATGATGACAGGGGTTGGTGCAACTTAACGCAATCAAACGAGCTCTTTTTCAACTTTTTCAAGCTCGGTAAAACACAAGAAAAGTTTACTTTACGGTCTGCTTTTAGCTCTTTTCCGGACCTTTTAAAGAGGAAAAGGTCGCCGAGTTATTCCTCTTGGCTCGTTAAACGTTACTAAGGGGCGGTCGTTTTAAGTTCTTTTGTCGACCGTTAAAACATGAAAAGATTACCGGGTTTTTGTCATTTCAAACTCGTTAATGGTTACGAAACGACGTGGTTTTGATCGCTTTTTTACTTTTTCAGGTCAAAATCACTATTTATGAAAAGTACTCCTCGATCGTAATGGTCAAGCGGTTCTTTCGGGCATTATTTTATACTTTTTCGGGCCCGAGAGACACAACTTTACGAAAAAGGACACCCCTGTAGTTTCCTTTTCTGCTGTCTTTTCAAACTCTCTAAACATGAAAAGACGCCGAGTTCTTGCTTTATCAGACTCGTTAAAACTTGATGACATCGGATCTTGTCGAAATGACACACCACAAGCATATGCTATCCCCATCAAGCTTGTTAAAAATAATTGGGGTACTCACCAGAACTAGTGGGGGAAAAGAAAATGTTGGGAACCATAATTATTGTCGTGTCGGCAGTATGTCACTCTTGAACATGGCACTCCTCTGCTTTCGTGTCAGGGTGGGGATATCTCATCTCATTTTTTCACTTGCCTCCATGGGTTTGGGTAATCCTATTTGACCTCTCATCTGCTCATTGCCTCGTCATCATGACCTCTGATCCATCGATGTCAAATACTGCCAATTCCACTGTCGTGCCACCAATATGTTCAAGAGAAGTTGACCTCTGAAAAGAAACAACTTCCGTTTGATAGTTCATACAATCTTAATTCACAACATTGTCTCTTTCCGTCTCGTGTCGATGATGTGGGAAACATTATGGCCCACCTTCGATGAACATCACTTCCTGTGGACTTCAGCTCATTATCCAGGAAAGTGACCTAGAGACTCCCTTCCGGTACCTTGGAGCCTGCATGCCTAAACGACAGGTTCTTCATGTTCGACGCGAGGTTTTCATCATTGGCCTCCGATCGGATGACTCTACGGGTGTTCGACACCGGCTCACTAATTCACATGCCGTAGATTGTACCTATAGTACGTTGAGGGCCATTGTCATTATTGGTGGTACCTCTCGCGTCTGTTAACAGTTCCCAGTATTGACTGGTAATCAGATGATGTTCATGCATGTTCGACTTCAGCTCACATGTTCACATGCTTGAACTTGTACTTCTGTTCGGGTCGAGATGGAGCACAAGACCCTGGATTGTGTCTGTTGTAATCCAAGCGTGATTTTTGATACATGACTCATTCACTGGATGGCTGCGACCATACCTGAGTCAATTCATTGATCCTAACCAGATGGTTGTATCCATACTATGGATCTATATTATCATGTACTCTCTTATGGATGGCTGCGACCATACCACGTACATCATGTATTTGAACTATCAATTGCATCTCTCAATGCAGATTCTCGGCGGAAGCTATATGTGTTCTTGTAAAGCATTTCACCCGTCTCTCTCTTGGGCCTCATGCTTTAGGGGGCATCTGTTACACAGTAATTTTTCACCGTTGGTCACCGTCCCTGTTACCCTTGTTTTCGTACATTGGAGGATACATTCCGGGACTTGTGACCAGTGACATAACCTAAAAACACTTGCATTATGTTCCCCTGAGTATGTACTTCATGTTCCCTGAAGACACCTCCTGCAAATTGTCCCTGAAAAGTGCCCTTTTTCCATTGGCGCAGGTACACAGTGTCTTATCCGCACCAATCACTGAGATCCTTAAAAGGGGGCATGCCCATTGGCGCTCTGTCCTAAAGCAACACTCGCGCCAACTAAATTTGGTAATGATTTTTGGCCAATGCGCACCCATATGTTTTTTCCTCTCAGATCACGAAGTCCTTTGAGGGAAAAATCCATCGGATAGAGGTCGAGAGTCATCATCTATCCTTAACACCTATCCTCAGTAGCTTTTCAGAGATAATGCCAATCCACAATGGGCATCCTGGTACATTGAATCTTCCTCCCTTCCCCATCTATACAAGTCTGTCCTCATGCATTAGACAAGCTAGTTTTTGCTAGAGTCTTGCAAGTTCTGGAGTAATGCTAGAGTGATAGTAAGAGTTTTGAAGCATAGGGAGGTTATGCTATCGGAATCATGAGAGAGAGAAGGTCTATTGCAAGGCATACATAGCTGCTCACCCAGCCAGAGAATAGGTTCAACGTCAGAACCTTGGTTGTATCTTTCTCCGCTTTTTATTCATTAATAGACGACTATCATTATGGTTCCACTCTTATTGTCTTTATAATGATGATTGAGTTATATCCTTTCTGACTGATATATAATTGCATCTATTGGATTTTATGCTTGTATTTTTGTCGTTCTTTGCATGTGTAGGTGTCCGTTCACGAGGATTGTGGGGATTGTGACCAGCCGGAGCAAAGGAACGGGAGCGACGATTCTTCTAAAAGTACTAGCGTTGGAATCCAGGTAGGCCCTCATCATAGATCTTTGATTTGTAGTTAGGAACCTGCGTGTTAGCGTTGATTGATTGTTGCTAGACCCATGTTGGGCTAGTGGGATCGCCTTTGTCCGCAGAGGGGATTTACCTGTTCAACAAGCACCAACTCCCAAGGATTTCAATCCTGTTCAATTTTGAGGCTCCAACCTCTTGGGCTCCAACCCAACCCTAGTATAAACTATTATGCTATTGATCTATGTTTTGCTAAGGTTCTCCTTCACTCCTATTCTCCTGCTTCTTCTGCCTCTACTGGCTCTGCTGCCTCTCACTTTGGTTATTCACAACAACAACACCTCCTTGTTCTCTGTTTTCCTGTTTTATTCATTCCCCATGTCTCCACCTCATCATTTCTACTTACCACCACCTATTTGTCTCCCTCCTCGATCACTGTGGCTTCTTCTGTGTTGTGCAAGTTCACTGAATCTCTGAGGACATGTAGATTCATTAGAGAGGTCCAAAAATCCATGGAGAACACATCTTCCTAGTTACAACTGTAACATCTATCCTTTGACAATGATCGCAGGCATGCACAAAGTTTTTTAGTTTAATGGAGGCGTTATGCCCCAATCTCAATCTCCATCGCCCTGATACACCGCATTTAACGGATATTCAGCCTCCTAAATCATCGGTTCAGTTATCATAGGCCTTTTGGCCCAAAAACCATGTGTAAGCCAAAAAACTCGATTACACAGGAAATGCAGGCGAAAACAGTCGAAAAATACTAAAGGGCAGACTTCAGGGTGAATTACACCCGCATCTATTTCTGCAATTGGTCCACGCTTAAATCGCAATTAGTGATTCGTGACTTCCAGGGGTCCTTTATATATGGGACCCATGACTCCGCTGATGGCCGATGGTTGATCCACCACTGGAGGAAATATTACATTGAGTCAATTGTGATATTCCATTGGATCCACATTTGTATATATATATATGTGTGTGTGTGTGTGTGTGTGTATAGTTATTGGCGATCGCAATGGTCCACTTGACACACTCTAGCGCCACCCTTGTAGTGCCAATGCGATATGATATTATGTACTGGACCCGATACAACTCAATGCTCCTGTTCATAAGATTACAGGTTAGTTTTTCACCTCCGATAGTGTATTTGCCTATGTACATGCCTTGGCCTTCATTTGCACCTCTGATAGTGGTAAACACATATATGAATGGTTTTTTATGCTGATGTGTAAATACATGAGTTTGAGGCATATCATCGCTCCTAATAGTGTAATGTGGCATAGATGCATAGTTTTCCCGCCGATAGTGTTAAGCCTATATATATGGCCTTTCTCTCCACCGATCGTGTTAAAGCATGCATACAAGCTCTCTGATGGCTTTGTTTCTCTGTTTCCTTCATCTGCTCTGTGTGCTCCTCTTCTTTGGCATATATATATGACATATGCATATGTGGCTCTGTCTACTCCTGTTGGATCCTCCGATAGCTCTGTTTGCTCATCAGATATTGCCATAATGACAATCTATGTCCAACAATATCCCCCTTTGTTATTGATGGAAATATTCTTCTGCTCTCCCCATTTGACATCAATGGTAAAGGAATGCATACAGACTCCCCCTGTCAAACTGCTTCCCCTGTCCTGCTACAGATTTATGAATGAATTTGAGTGATGATAAAGAGATAACCCCCATCTTTTGAAGCAGATGTTCGAATGCTTCTCGAGGAAGAGGTTTTGTGAAAATATCATCTATCTTCTCCTTAGTACTAATATGTTCCAGGAAGATGTTTTGTTCAGCTACTTGCTCACAGAGGAAATGATACTTGATTGGTATGTGTTTGGTCCTTGAGTGCATCACTGGATTTTTGTTGAGACTAATAGCACTTGTGTTTTCACAATAGATGGCAATCGATTGATCTGTACATATGTTGACATCTTTTAGAGCTTCCTTCATCCATAGTATTTGAGTACAACAGTCTACTGCAGCAATATACTCAGCTTCGGTTGTGGATAATGATATAGATTATTGTTTCTTGCTGAGCCAGGATACTAAACAGTCTCCTAGGAAGAAAGAATTTTCACTAGTACTTTTCTGATCATCTATACTTCCAAGCCAATCAACATCGGTGTATGCAGTTACAGTCAGTGTTGAGCTCTTTGGGTACCAAAGACCGAAATCAAGAGTTCCTTTCAAATATCTGAGAATTCTTTTTACAGCTAATAAATGGGATTGTTTGGGAGCAGATTGAAATCTTCCCACCATTCCTACTGTCTGCATTATGTTTGGTCTTGTAGTTGTTAAGTATAGAAGGGATCCAATTATTGACCTGTAATGAGTTGCATCTACTGGAGGGGAGTCATCATCTTTGCTCAATTTGCAGTTTGTGGTCATAGGTGTGCTCATGGGTGCACAGTCCTCCATTCCATATCTTTTGAGCATGTCTTTTAGATATTTGGTTTGAGATATACACAGTCCTGCTCTGGTTTGAGATACTTGAAGTCCAAGGAAGTGAGACAGCTCTCCTATCATTGACATCTCAGACTCTTTTGACATGCTTTGAGAAAATTCATGGCTCATTTCATCATTATTGCTAGCAAAAATCAGATCATCGACATAAACAAGAGCAACTAATAACTTACCTTCATTTGTATTTATGTATAGATTACTTCTAGCCACTCCCTTTTTGAAACATTGTTGTTGTAGGTAGTAATCCAATCTTGCATACCAAGCTGTAGGAGCTTGTTTCAACCCATATAAGGCCTTTTTCAACTTACAGACTAAGTTCTTTCCTTCTGTTAGATCAAACCCTTATGGCTGCTCCATGTAGACTTCTTCCTTGAGTTCTCCATTTAGAAATGCTGATTTCACATCCATTTGATAGATTTTGAATCCTTTTGAGCAGGCAAATGCCAAGAACATCCTGATAGCCTCCATACAGGCTACTGGTGCAAATGTCTCTTCAAAATCAATTCCTTCAATTCGTGAATAGCCTTTGTAGACAAGCCTTGCCTTGTTTCTAATAACCTGTCCTTCCTCATTCATTTTATTTTTGAACACCCATTTCGTTCCTATGATGTTTTTGTCCTTTGGACGAGGTACCAGCTCCCATGTCTTGTTCTTCTCAATTTGGGACATTTCTTTTTCAATGGCTTTTACCCAATGAGGATCCTTACTTGCTTCTGTAAATTTTTCTAGTTTTATCATAGATAAAAGAGCAATAACATTTATCTTTGGTGTAATGGTCACCCTTCTTTGGGTTTGCATCCCTTCATCTCTATTTCCAATAATCTGCTCTTTTGGATGATATTTTTGGATAAAATTTATCTTTGAAGGCATATGAGGTGGTTCTTTCTCCTCTTCTTCTTCCTCATTTATTTATTCTTCTTCAAGTTCTTCTTCTTTAGGTCCTTCTTCTTCAATGAAAAGATCATCTTCATATTCTTCAATTTATTTATTTGGAAGTTCCGCATCAACCTTTACATCAATGCTTTCCACTATTTTCTTCAGTAAAAAATTGTAGCACTAGTAAGCCTTGCTTTGTGTAGAGTATCCAAGAAATATCCCTTGATCAACCTGAGAATCAAACTTTCCTGGTGAGCCATCATTGATTTTTATGAAGAACTTGCTTCCAAAGATCTTGAAGTACTTTACTGAAACTAGTATTCCTTTCCATAACTCATAAGGTGTTTTTTCACAGTTTGGTCTCAATTGAGTTCGATTAATGTATAGACAATTGTCCCTAATACTTCTCTCCAGAATTTCGGCTACAAGTCTGTTGCTAGTAACATTGTTCTTGCCATTTCTTGGACTGTTCGATTTCTTCTTTCAACTACACCATTTTGCTGGGGTTTTCTAGCAGCACAAAATTCCCTTTTAATTCCATGAATATTACAGAACTTACTAAACTTGTTTGATGTGAATTCTCCCCCTTCGTCTGTATTGAGGCACTTAATTTTTTAATCTTTTTCATTTTCTACAAGGGCTTTTAGATTCTTAAAACATTCAAAAGTTTCAGATTTATACTTTATAAAATATATCCACATCATTCTAGTATAGTCATCAACAAATAACACAAAGTACCTTTTTCCTTGGAGTGCCTGCTTTCTAGTTGGTCCACATAAATCAGCATGGATGATCTCCAAGGGCTTTGATGTAGAGAGATCCTTTGTCTTGTGGTTGGTTCTGGTTTTCTTTCCATGTTTGAATAGCCTTGGGATGTCTCACATAGCTGTAATCTTGCTTATATTGACCAGATTTTCGAAGCTTGTATGTCCAAGTTGCTTGTGCCACAACCAACTTTCATATGTCTGAACCAGGTAGCATTTATTTTCCTGAATCTTGTTCAGAATGTAAATGTTTTCTTCTGTTCTAACCCCTTTCTCCACAAGTTCCCCTTAGGAAGAGTTCCTTATTTCATAGTCTTTGGTGTTGAAGACAACCTTATGTCCTTGATCACAAATTTGGTTTACACTAAGGAGATTGTGTTTGAGCCCATCTACTAGCAGAGCATCTTGAGATTTTCATTTTCCATTGATTAGAGTAACAATTCCTTTTCCCACAATTCTGGCAGATCCACTTGCAGAACACACATTCCCTTCCTTTATGCTCAATGAGACAAACTTCCTTTTGTCTCTTGTCATGTGTGTGGAACACCCGCTATCCACAAACCAATGATTTCCATTATTTTGAGCATATAGAGCCAGACCGCATTTATCCATGTTGGAATTCTTACTACTTGTCTTTCTTCCTTTGAGTGGCCAGTTTTGTTCATACTGTCCATTATTGTAGCAGAATGAGCAAATTAGGTCGAATTTGGTCAAGGGATCAAATGAGTTGAAGGTTTTGATTTGTCCCTGCCTTTTGGGGGCATATGGATTGATTATTTGGTCGTTTAGCTTAGGCGTTTCACTTCTACAAGCCATGCAATGTCTGGCCTAATGACCGAAGTTTCTATAGTGAAAACAGTGTCCAAGAAAGATGGTTTTGTACTTGTTGAAGTAGCCATAGTTTGAGTCGATTTCCTTCCTGGGAATTACTCCTGCCTCATTCTTTGGATTTGAGATGGGCCCTTGATGGAGTATAGGTTTGTATTTGTTGTAGTATCCATGATTCAACTCCACATTCTTCTTTGGAGTAATTCTCTCTTCATTCTTTGGATCTGGGGTGGGATTTTGATAACATACTTTTTCTTCTTTTGAATTGTAGGAAAGTGCATTGGCATAGCTTTTCGCACTATTCTTAGTACTTGAGGATTCTCATTTGAAACCTATTCTAGACTTCTTATGTTGAGGTTTTTGACTTTTTCAAATAGTCTCAAGTATTTGAGAGCTTTTACAACCCTTTTTTATTTGCTCCAACTCCTTTCTCAGAGACACTATTTTGGCCTCATGTTCTTCACAAGTCTCTTCTTTTTCTTTTAGCTTTGCTTCAAAGAGATATTCTCTCCTTCTTGTTTCCTCATTTTCCACTTTGAGAGAAATGATTTTATTCCGTAGTTTCTCATTTTCTTCAATGACACTTTTTAACAGTTCATCTACATTGCCTTCCAGCCCTGAGTCATCATCATTTGTGAATGCCATGAATAATGTTTCTTGGCTTTCATCATGGTCACTTTCCTCATCTGATTTTTTTTATGACCATAAAATCATCCTCATCAAACTCATCTTGCTTAGAGAAGAAGTTCTTCTTATTGAACCCTTTCTTTTTGTGTGCCATTCTTTTAGAATTTCCTTCATCATCACTGCCATGTTTATGAGGAAATTTTGCTACATAATGACCTATTTTTCCACACTTAAAATAGATAAGAGGGTACTTGCCTTTAAGCTTAGATCCTTTCTTCATCTTTCGTACAAATTGAGCCAATTCGGATTCCACATCGGACTCATCACTATAGTCATTCCTTTCTTTCCCTTTCTTTAACTTTGAGGCCTTGAATGTTGCATCTTTGGAGATTGGGCCACCTTTCCTTATCTCATAAGCAGTGAGGATTCCATGGATTTCATCCATATTGAGGGTATCTAGAACCTTTGCTTCTTCTATGGCACTTATTTTGGAGTCAAATCTGTCTAGAAGAGATCTTAATACCTTTTGAAAAATGGTACTTTCTTCAATTTTTTCGTCCAATCCTTTAAGGGAGTTGACCACTTTAGCTACTCAAAGGAGGTATGCTGCAATATCTTCTTCACCTTCCATCCTCAGGCTTTCAAATTGTCTTTTGTGAGTTTGAAGCTTTGCCTTCTTGACTTTTGAGTCTACATCGTATAAGCCAACTAGCTTGTCCCACATTTCTTTGGCAGAGTCACAGTTCATGACTTTTGTGAACTCAGAATCAGTGATTCCACTAGTGATGGAGTTTAAGGGCTTCGCATTTGCAATGTATGCTTTCCTCTCGTCTTGATCTGTTGGAAGAGTGGTAGGAATATGGTACTCATTTTGAACAAAATGCCAAACTTCAGGTCCAAGGGACATTAAGTAGTAGGTCATTCTCTTTTTCCACAAACCAAAGTTAGTGCCATCGAATGGAGGAGGTCTTCCTGATGCTTCATAATTTCTCATCATGGCTACGGATCCTTCTTCAAGCTATTAGGCTAGTATGAAGAAGCTCGCTCTAATACCAATTGTTGGAAATATTGAGAGGGGGGTGAATTAGTATTTATTGTTCTTTGTTGTTGTTGTTGTTACCAAAAGCGCACACACACACACACACATATATATATGAAAGACATAAATAGATAGCTCGAATAAGTGCTTTTATTAACACAAAATAGTGTAAAGAAATAAATACAATCTAGTTATATATATGGTTGTGATCAGTGTCCAAGCTCCAACATGGACTTCAGTGAGGCTCCAACCTCCAGAGCACCAACTCTGCTTTGCAATGGTTCTGCACTTAGGAGCATCAACTGCCAAGGATTTCAATCCTATTTAGTTCTGAGGCTCCAACCTCTTAGGCTCCAACACAACCCTATTATAAACTATTATGCTTTTGATCTCTGTTCTACTGAGGTTCTCCTTCACCCTTATTCTCCTACTTCTCCTGCCTCTACTGCCTCTGCTGCCTCTCACTTTGGTTATTCACAACAACAACAACTCCCTGTTCTTTGTTTTTCAGCCTCCTAAATCATCGGTCCAGTTATCATAGGCCGTTCGGCCGAAAAACCCTGCGCAAGCCAAAAAACTCGATTACACAGGAACCACAGGCGAAATAGTCGAAAAAGACTAAAGGGCAGACTTCAGGGTGTATTACACCTGCATCTATTTTTGCATCAGGTCCGTGCTTAAATCGCAATTAGCAATTTGTGACTCCCGAGGGTCCTTTATATATCAGACCCATGACTCCATCGATGGCCGACGACCGATCCACCACTAGACGATATATTACATTGAGTTAGTTGTGATATTCCATCAGGTCTGCATATATGCATATATATATATATATATCTGTGTGTGTGTATGTATATATGTATATATATACATATATGTATATATGTACCACTATAAGTGATCACAAAGAAAGGACCGCTTAACACTATATTACCTTCACTCTGACTGCCGATGTGATAATCTCTATCGACGATCGCAATAGTCCACTTGACACACTGTAACGCCACTCCTTATTACCGGGAATAGTGTCCACGTAGAGCTGTTATTCCCACTAAGACTGGTAGCTATCTTAGAGACAAACAAGTTAAAACTAATTTCATTTTCCTTTATGAAAAATAGACAAGAGGGGAACAGAGGACACCAACCTTTGTCTTGTGCTTGGTTCCTTGCTCGGTTCCTCTCTTTCTCGATAGATCTTTGTCGCTCCTTCTTTGTCTACACAGCTTCAGAGAGCACCTGTGGAATCAAAGCAGCATAATATTATCAAAGAACGGAGATCTATATTCATAAACAACATAGGACCAGATACATATTAACCACACAAATGCATATACAATCAAACATACACGAATGTGGAGGAAAACTTGAATAGCCTTATTAATATCAAGAATAGCAAGAGGATTACAACCAATTGTTCTGACCCAGCATCATCCTCCAGCAAGAAAGCCCTTCTTGACCTCAAGTAAAGCTTAGATCACCCAACACTATGATGTTACACCAGAAAACCAACAACACTTCTCGACAAGATATAAGATTCCAGCATCTGAATCTCTGTGATGAGGGATCCATATATAGATGATTGTAGGGGGGTGAGTCAACTTCTGGGATTTTGATTAGTGTCCTCTCTCTAATAGTTCTTGATTCCACTTGGAGATTTATGATCTCTTACTCATCCCTGGTCGAAATCAAAAAGGAAAGTGTTAGAGGGGAAGTTTCTAGAAGATTCTATGATCTTCCACCTCGCAAACTTCCCCTGCCATTTGTCCATTCTCGCCCATCGTACCCTACAGAGGGGCCATCCAGTATGCATTGCACCCTTTACACTGGGAAGGTGATATTCATCGCACCCTCTACACTGGGCATTCAGTATGGTCCAGTTTTGACCATTTCTGAGCAGTTTTCTGTGGAGAACTTCTCGGAGATGATGTAATCAACTGACCTTGTTCCTTTAGGTAGTGAAGAAACACTTTTAAGGACTTAGGAGCCCTCAGTTTATGGACATTTATGACTGGGGTGCAATGCCCAAAAATTTCTATAACAGTTTCCACCTAAAGCATGAGGTCATTAATCTTTTGATGTCGGGTGAAATGCTTTACCATGAGGATCCGAATTTTTTTCGAGATGGGAGGTGACCTGTAATAAGATACAATACGATACATTATATTCATAATATTTTTCATGATCTAGCTGAGGCGGGCATTCCCATGCTTAGCTTTATACATTCACTTTCATGTACATAGGACAGACAACCGTCTGTGTAGCAGACTGATGATTCAGACGGAGTCATCATCCTTTGATTTGGATGATCATCTATTTGGAAATGATGTACATTTGATGTCTTTATATTCCTGAATATATCGCAGCTTGGATGGATGAAACTAGATCCGGGGTCTTCAAAACTCGTTGCATCTTCACTTGGAGTACAAGTTGATCCATGTGAAAAATGTTCTGGAGTCGAACATGGAAAGACATTGCCTGATTACCAGCCAATGATGTAAACTATCAACATGCACGAGAGGAGTCACCAATAATGTCAATGATCCTCAAGGTACTACAGTACAATTTGGGTGGTGTGAAAAGGGACTTGGTGTTGAACACCATGCAAAATCTTCCGGTTGGAGGCCATTGATGTAGACTTGTCGCTGAAAGTGAGAAACTTTCCATTGGGGCATGCAAGCTTCAAAGTACTGAAAGGGGTTGTTCCTAAGTCAACTTCTTAGATAATGAGCTGATGTCAACAAGAAGTGACCCATCATAGGAAGGCCTTAATGAATCCCACATCTACGACACGGAATGGAGCAAACGATTTTGGAGGTGAAAACGATCTGATGATACAGGGTTCAGGGTGGCGGTCATGAAAGAATGGAGCATGAATGTATTACAATGGATGAGACACAGGTGAATTCTTTGAGTGACTTCTCTTGAACATATCAGCGACATTGACGATGGATTGGTAGCGTTAACCCCAAATATGGATGGTGTGACAGACCAATGGTGATATGGCTAGTGAACGGAAAAACCCAACCCGACTCGGATGCGGAGAGAAAGTGTCATGTTCAAGAGCGACTTGCTACCAATAAAGCTTCTTCAAGTTTTCTTCCCAATTTTCCCTAGTCATTGCTGACCAGTACCTCTTTATTTTTGTCAAGCTTGAGGAGGATAACATATGATTTTTCTATAATTCGCCCTTCGGGCGAACCTGTCGCTATGTTTTAACGCGCCTAGCCACAGTGAAACTCGTTCTCGTCCATTTGGACAAGTTTGTCACTATTAGGTTTTAACGAGTTTAACGACAAAGATAACTTGGTCCTTTTCAACTTTAGAGAGTCTGAAAGGGATGGAAAGGAAACTCCAATGATTCTTTTTCGTCATATAATCCCTTAAGTCTGAAAAGGCGTAAAATAATATGAAAGGGATGAATTTTCAATAGTTTTAACGAGCCGAAGAAGACAAGCGCTCGATCATTTTGTGTAATAATCGCTCAAGTCCAAAAAGATTAAAATCTAGAGGCGGGATAGCACTTCCGATGACCTTATCGAGCCGGAGAGGCTAATCACTCGGCAATCTTTTCATATTTTATGAGTCAGTTGAAAAGAGCTTAAAGGAGACTCATTTTCCGAGGAACGAGGGATGATTTCGGGTAGTGACTGATTCCAGGTAAGGTTTGGAATTTTCTAATCACGACAGTGTCACAAGGATGGCTAACAGAATCACTCTTTGCAGATGTTCCTCGAAAGGGGTAAACAATCAAATGGAGGTGAATAATCAGCTAAAACAGAGTGGAGGTGATGATGAGAACATGACCAAGGCTCAAAAGCTGATGATAATGCATTCACAATGGTTATTTATTGGGGATCGGTTCATTTTTCAATGAGCTTAAACTCTGGGGGAAACATTTGCTCATTGCTTATGTTTATTTTTTAACGAGCTTGAATTCCGCGTTAAAACTGCTCGTGCCAGTCATATAATAAGGATATCTCATCTAAGATGCCATTTTTTATGGATCTTGCACCTTTTAAAGCTTTGCCCCAGATCCTTTCTTTATGCAAACTAGGAAACGACCTATCCTACGAGTTTAAAGAGTTAGAGGACCTACAAATTTAAAAAATAAATGGTCGCTCTTCGCTTGCATGCAAAAAAGTTTGCATGCCCCCAGGTATAATGAAAAATTTCCAGGTTACCATATAGAAGCTATTACTTTTACAAGATAGTTTCCATCCACGTTGTAGATAGAAACACTTCCTGGCTTAGTCCATCTAGACCAGGGTGGTTCTAAATCCCAACCTCCTAACATTGATGAGGGAATATTATTCTGGTCTAACTCTCTTTTCCTATTAGGATGGGTGTCATACTAGTCATCTTCCTCTACGGAAACCTACTTTATACCTAGAGTTTCCCTACTGAAGCAGGCTAGTGTGCATGCCCCCTGGGTTTCATCCATATCCTCTCGAATCACTCGCGCTGATCAGGTGGACAGACTGGAGATCGATGAGACATTCCTTGCATGAAAATAACGTTTAGGGATGGCATTTGACTACTTTCTATGTGTGAACCGGGGAATGACAGCTGGTCTACGAGCTTGACCACTCTGCCTTCACGCGGAAAAGGCATTACTCTAAAGAGTGAGGAGATGACAGCTCCCATGTCATAAATATATTCATGCCCAAGGAGTAGATTATAATCTAGGGGTCCTTAGACTACCATCACGTTCATTTGAATGGTTTTCCTTCTCAAAGTAATGGGCACATTGGGAAGGATCCCTAATGGCCGACTGGTTCCTTTGTCAAAGCTTTGTCAGATTTCTCATTTCAGGCAAAAGTGATGGAAAACCAAGCGCTTTCCAAGCAGTTGAGGAAATGATACTCACATAAGCCCTTTCATCTATGATGGTACTAGACATGACCATTCTATAAGCTTGTACAACGATTCAGAATGGTACACTAGCTGGTAAACAAGGTCTACCTAGTAGATTCCAGTCGAAGGAAACGACTAGGTTGCTTGGAGGTGGGACTAAATAGACGGCTGGATATGACTCTGATGAACTTCCTTCCTGTGGTAAAGGAATGGGTAGACTGCCCCCAAGTTCATCAGATTCTGTGTTTACACAAAGAATTGGAACGGTGTCGTTCTCTTTCTCTTCAGTGACGGTATCATTCGAAGATGATCCCTCTGAAGGAAAAACTGAGTCAACTGTCACCTTAACCTTTTGACTTTCGTCAGGTATGGACTCAGAGGGTTCATTTTCAATGATAGATGCTTCGACTGACCACAATGGCGTGTCGGTCAGATTTTCAATCAATGGTGGACTCGGCAAGAGTTTCTTATATCCAGGAGGGAGGCGTAGCGATGAAGCAGGACAGTCATCCAAAACGCTTTTGGCTTCGTCTAGGAAGGGACAATGGTGGACGGCGTGATCGCCTTCACATAGTTTACAAGGAAATTTGTGATTCCGTTTTTGTCTAGATACTTCACTTTCACTAGTTGATGGTGTAATTTCAACATGATCATCAGATGTTGACGACACCAGATTGTGCAAACGAGGAGACCAGTCCCTTAAGATCCAAGGGATGCAAGGGCAATCTCGATGATAGTGATCTCCTTTGCAAATGACACATGGAGATTTAGTTTTAGACAGTGTTGTATGAGGAGTTTTGCTAGATGACACATGGTTGCCCCCTTTTACTTTTGGCTCCTTCTTCTTCTTTTCCTTTTTCTCTTTCCGCTTCTTCTTCTTCTCAGGTACTTGATCTTTAGCTTGACCAGCTTCATCAACCAAAGAGGAAGGAGGAGAGGGAGAAATGGACGAAGTGGAAGGTTGTGGGGTAACTCTAGCATCACCTAGTTGCTGACTTGACTGTTCAGGAATTACGGTATTCTGAACGACAGAGGTAGAGAAGAGCCATATGGGAAAACCAATCGTCAACCGTGGAAGTGACAATGTGGCCATATGGGGTGCACCAACATCTACCCAAGAGGAAAAAGGACTAGGATTTCCTCCAAGGGGAAATCCTTGGTTGGTAGACTCCATTTTCCTCAACCTAAAGACCAATGAGGGAAATTGTGATGTTATTCCAATTAAAATAAATTTTAGACACTTTGACACAACTTGTTTTTTCAATTTTTAAGAGTCAAGAAAAAACAAAAGATGACTCTAGTCACCTTCGATTTTTAATGAGCCTAAAGTGACAAGTGCTCAATGGACCTTTTCCTTTATGGAGTCTAAAAAGGAATGGAAGAGACTTCTCTGGAAATCTAGGCAGAGGGATTACCAAACCAATTGCAAAACTGTAGAATAATGTTTATGGTACGGCAGTCAATCTTCCCGAATGTTGCGTTCAGTGCATTGCGATCGATAGGGCGGCAGACACGGCTTCCTAAGGATTAAAGATATAGCCTATTGTGGTCTCCCAATATATTCTCGATGGGACGTGCGAGTACAAGTCCGTACTGGCACTTGTGGTCTCAAAGTGGAGGAATCACCCAACCAACAATGAAAACAACAGTTACCAGGTTTTACGACGCCGGAATACATCTCTAGCCTAGACTTCTAGATGTTGTGCATTAGGTTTCAAAGCATTTTTAGATTCATTAAATTTATTTTATAGTTGATCTTGTTTAAAAATTTTCCTTTCAGGTTCACCGCGTGATGTGTATACAATTCCTAAAATGCAGTCTAAGATGATAAACAAATGTTTAATCTTCTTTTGGCAATGAAAATCCTAGCTACTAAGGAAAGAGAACTGAGGGTCTTTCAACAAAGCGCACAGAGCACACACTAAATGCACTGTCCTAAATAAAACCAAGTAGTCTAAATGCAAATGCACATGCATGTATTTGTTTTCAGCCTTCTTAATGTATGAATGACAAGAAGAATGCTAAATGCAAATCTGAATTATTTTCCAAAGCGACAATACTAACAAATTTCTTTTTGAAAATGAAGTGAAGATAAGGACGACACTTTGCGATTTCGAAATGAAAATTGTTTTCAACACCTGAAAAATTACTAATTCAAATCACATAAAGAGTAATAGTACAATCAACTATCAAGAACAATGGGATTCTCTTCTATGACTGAAAATGACACTTGTGACACTTTCAGATCAAGGAACGACAATCTGATTACGCTACTTCTTCGTAAAAGACAACTGGAAATGGCGCACAATACATAAAAACACTTACAGTTCTTTGCGCAATGGAGGTGGAATTATGGAAGAGAAGAGGGTTTCCACAGAGATATACTGACCATAGATAGAAAAACTCCAGAATAGAACTGAAAATAGTGAAGAAAAACCAAAGTCTGAAGGTATAATTAACCTTCCCTGACCATCGCACCTATCACACAGGGAATCTAGTATGCAGCGCACCTACTGCACACAGGAAGTGCGATGCATACAGACTGCCTTGAAGGGAGGGTGCGATGGTACCAGAGCGAGACTTTTATCTAGTCTTTGATCACAATTTGCAGTTCAGTTTAGGGTTTTAGGCTAAGTAAGTGATGTTCAGTAAATATAAATCAGAGGGGTTGATCTTAGGAGGTTACTAGAGCCACCACATAGGGAAATTAGAGTGTTTACAGATGGATTGTTCAATTTATCAACAAAACATGGAGATAGACTGAAGCAACATTGATCTACTTTTCTCTTGGATAGCAAATGCAATTCGAAGGCTAGTTGGCTTGACTTCAGGCTTCGTCTGTAAGTTTATAAAACAAACAAAAATAGACTAACAAACAATCTATTCGCTCCCCAGCGGAGTCGCCATTTTGTTACTGGGAATAGTGTCCACTTAGAGCTGTTATTCCCACTAATATTGGTAGCTATCTTAGAAACAAACAAGTTAAAACTACTTTCGTTTTCCTTTATGAAAAATAGACAAGAGGGGAACAGAGGACACCAACCTTTGTCTTGCGCTTGGTTCCTTGCTCGGTTCCTCTCTTCTCCGATATATCTTTGCCGCTCCTTCTTTGTCTACACAGCTTCAGAGACCACATGTGGAATCAAAGCAGCATAATATTATCGAAGAACAAAGATCATATTCATAAACGACACAGGACCAGATATGTATTAACCACACAATGCATATACAATCAAAACATACACGAATGTGGAGGAAAACTTGAATAGATTTATTAATATCAAGAATAGCAAGAGGATTACAACCAATTGTTTTGACCCAACATCATCCTCCAGCAAGAAATCCCTTCTTCACCTCACATAAAGCTTAGATCACCCAACACTATGATGTTACACCAGAAAACCAACAACACTTCTCTACAAGATACAAGATTCCAGCCTCTGGATCTCTGTGATGAGGAATCCATATATAGACGATTGTAGGGGTTGAGTTGGCTTCTGGGATTTTGATTAGTGTCCTCTCTTTGATAGTTCTTGATTCCACTTGGATATTGATGATCTCTTACTCATCCCTAGTTGAAATCAGAAAGGCAAGTGTCAAAGGGGAAGTTTCTAGAAGATTCTATGATCTTCCACCTCGCAAATTGTCCCTGCCATTTGTCCATTCTCGCCCATCGCACCCTACAAAGGGGCCATCCAGTATGCATTGCACCCTTTACAATGGGAAGGTGATATGCATCGTACCCTCTACACCTGGTTGTCAGTATGGTCTAGTTTTGACCATTTCTTAGGAGTTTTCTGTGGAGAACTTCTAGGAGATGATGTAATCAGCTGACCTTGTTCCTTTAGGTAGTGAAGCAACACTTTTAGGGACTTACGAGCCCTCAGTTTATGGGCATTTACGATTGGGGTGCAGTGCCCAAAGATGTCTATAACACTCCCATAGTGTCGATGCAATATAATATTATGTATTGGACCCGATACAACTCAATGCTCTCGTTCATAAAATTTCATGCCAGCTTTCTGCCTTCGATAGTGTATTTGCCTATGTACATGCCTTGGCCTCCGTTTGTGACTCTCATAGTGTTAAACACATATATGCATGGTTTTTGATGCCAATGGGTAAATACACGAGTTTGAGGCATATCACTGCTCCCAGTACTGTATTGTGCCGTAGATGCATAGTTTACCTACCGATAGTGTTAAAGCATGCATACAAGCTCTTTGATGACTCTGTTTCTCTGTTTCCTTTGTCTGCTCTATGTGTTCCTCTTCTTTGGCATATATATATACGACACATACATATGTGGCTCTGTCTGCTCCTCTTGGCTCCTCCAATAGCTCTGTTTGCTCCTTTAATATTGCCATAATGACAACCTGTGTTGAACAATATGCTTGTACAAACTTTGGACACATGGAAAAAGATTGTAGGGCATATCATAAAGATAGATATTATGGTCCTTAACAACCCCTGGGGAACAATTTTGCAGGAATAAATGATGAAGTCTTATTCATGAACAACATAGAATGCTTCAAGTGTCATAACATTGGTCATATGGCATGTGAATGTAACTTGACTTGGGCTCTTACACAAACTAGAATCATGCTAGAGAAGAAAGTCACACAAGTATGAAGAAGGAAGCAAATACAATCTGAAAGTCCATTGAAATCTTCAACCAACAACACATGTTATTGACTAGATCTTCGAAAATATAAGCATTTGATGGGAAGGCTCCGCCAAAAGAGATGATGCATACAGTTAGGGGGAGCTTGTGATTCTTGATCATTATTGCAAAAGTTATCCATAAAAGGGTCCATATGAAATCCCTAATGAGCTATACTAACAATAATTCTTTGATAGATGATTTCTCAGGAACACTCCATTGAAGAATCTGATCCCTTATCTATCCAATGGACTATTGTCGAAGATGATTTTTTTCTACTTGATTACTAAGTATAAATTGGAGCAGCAAAGAAGGCCATCTAATGCTAAAGAAATGGGGCAAGGAACTATGTTGCTATTATTAGAAAAGTTGAATGTATCGACTCAGGGATATGATGTAAGAACAGGTAAATTATGGACACAAATAGAGGAAACCTTCAAACAAATAGATACATCTAGGAATGGAGCTTGAAGCAAGAGCAGTTGTCAATCAGTAGAAAGAATTTAAAAGACAGTCACAGATTGGATATAAAAATCTGCTAGTGGAGATAACTTGTAAGAACACAAAAAAAGGGCTCATCAAAAGTACTGTAGAAATCCGAATGTTGTGCAATCAAATATAACTCAAGTTGATAATGGTCACTTAGAAAAATAGCAACAGCGAGGCACAACCTCTCACCATTTCATCCAAACGCAATGATGTTGAAATGTTGGAGGGCAGTGACTTAACGAGAAGCACAAAGATACAAAGGAACTCGTATCTAAAGAGAGATAGCAAGAAAGACAATTTCAGTGGCATTTTCTCTTGATTTGGGCTATGAAGGCCTCTTAATTCTGACTATAGAGACACCAGAATACAATGTAGAAGCATAAAAATTTGGACTTGGACATTTAGTGTATGACTATTTGGAGCTTTTTTTTGAAGCATTGAAGTGGAGCATATTTAAGCATTGTTGAAAGCAATATGAAGAAGTTCTGAGACATGAAGAGGGGAAAATGTGCTAGTTGATGATGAGGTAGAAATCCTTCTATCTTGAGTAAAAAGAAGAGTACCAGAATAGGGGGAGTAACATACCCATAAAAATATTATATTCATAAAGAACAGAAGCAGTTTGACAGGGGTAGCAGTTTGACAGGGAGAGATCTTATGCACCTTTTTGCCATTGATGTCAAAGGGGGAGAGAAGAAGAATATTGGCATCAAAGACAAAGGGGGGGAATTGTTAATCTAGGTTATCATTGATGTCAATATGGCAGTGTTTGTGATGGAAAATTCTTGTGACATGTGTGGTTTCCCATTGATGCCCATTGATCATAATACTGCTCATGGAGGATCCAAGGATTGAATACAGACATAATAGAAACAATGGAACTGAGGAGGAAAGATATCAGAAGCCATTAGAAGAGAAATATAAAGAGTAAATAGGAGAAGCCACCATGAATCCAAAAAGTGAGAGGAAGAGTTCATTGGAAGCCATCAAAGAAGTAGGTTATGGAGCAACAGAAGTAGGTTTTCCACCCAAGGGTAAGTGCTATTGGAAGAAAAAAGAGGAACATTGCATCAGAGAAATTATATCGATGAGTTATCGGTGACTTTACCATTTTATTATGTGTCACATTGAATCCCTCGACTGCGATATAAAGAATGTTCAGATCCATTTGGGAACATCAAATCCCAACATTCAAATCTGTGATTTAGGACTCATCAAACCCTAAAATTAGTTGTTTCATGCCCTAAACAATTCAACCCTTTGAATGCCTCCTTCCCAAATTGTTTCATGACTTCAAGACATCGAGAAATTTCCTCTAGAAGGACCAATGCAGGTAAGCCCTTATGAAGGTGCGCTGCAGAGTAGCTAAGTCCACCACCAGGGTTCTCTACAGAGAACTTAGGCTTCCTTTCACCAACATCAGGTGAGAATGAGTGAAATTCACATAGGGTTTGGGAATATTCTTATCTTGTGGAATCATCTAGAAGTTTCCCTATCTTATCAACTCCTATGAGCTTGAAAATGGATGAGGAATGAGTTAAGGATAATCCTATCCTCTCATCCCTTCCTCCATGGAACTAATTCTAAGTATGGAAGGCCATTCAGTGTCAACATTAATGACAAAAACTCCTTCATCTTCCTATAAATTGACCGCTCATCTAAGTGATCAGGATCTGGACTATGTTGAATTGTAAGGAAATAATGTTGCTATGAGACTTGACCTTGGAGCAAATGATGTGATGCCACAAGCTTGTCTTTCTTTTGATGTGATGTGGATGGGATCCAAGATGGAGGAATGACTTTGAATAAGACATTGATGGTTGTAATTCCTTCTTCTATCTAATAAAGTATTTGAACCTTTTTCCATATTTGTGTTCTTTAATAATTCTTATATGTATGAATTGCTTCTGATTCCTTTCATTTATATTTAATAGATTGTATGCTTTGATCAGTTTTCGTCTTTTGTTGTGTTGACAGGGTACTTTTCAAGTGGTTTAAGTACAGGAAGGAGTGACAGAATCGATATAATGGAGACGAGAGGAAAGCAGAACTATAACTTGGCCTTCTATATTCTCTTCTTATCTATTGTTTACAGGGAAAGTCTAAAACACTTTAAACTGTTGTTCTAGGCATAGCTACTTGTCTAATGAATTAGCGTTTATCAATAGATGCTAAATTATTATCAATAGATGTTAAAAATGATTAATTATATCAATCCAAATAATAATTAAGTAATCCAATAATTTTGTTAATAATAACATTAGCATAATAATAAATAAAAATCAAAAACATATAAATAAAAAATTAATTAAAATAAATATAATATAATAAATTAAATAAATAAATAAATATATAACAATAAAATAAAATAATATAAAAAAAAATTAATATACATAAAAAAAATAAAATTAAAAATATTAATAAATATAAATATTAATAATATTCATATTAATAAAACATACATATGTATAAAAATAAATAAATAAATCTATAATATATAATAATTCATAAACAAATATATCAAATAGCATTAAACAAAATTATAAAAGTATTAATAATTAAAATAAATAAATATAATCAAATAAATAATTAATCAATTAAAATTCATTCAAATAAATATTCAATTATTAATTAGCCGACCAAGAATAATAACAATAACAAAAATCTAAAAAAAAAAAAAAATTCAACTATTAATAAAGCTCTGAAATTCATTCTCTTCTCAAATACTATCTCATTGCCCTGATGATGGACTCACTAAGGTAGTCCGAAACGTTGGCTTCATAACTGATCACAGGTTTTCCACAAATTCAAATCAAGATGCTAAATTCTCCAAAACAAATTGGCGACTCCACTGGGGAAATATCAACTTTCCTAGTAGCTTATCCACCTCCTAAGACATCCTTGTAGACTTTATTTATGTTCATATATTGTAATTCAACTCTTTACATTGAAAATTGGTCAAAAATTGAGGTTAGATGAATTTTAAGTGGCCTCTCAGAAATTAGCATAGGCTTGGTCAGGGCACAATGCTCTATAGAGCACCCTTGAGTGAGAGACAATGCTCTACAGTGTAGTTAGGCCCTCTTTGACCTATGTTGATCAACCTTAGGTCAAATTCCCACCTTTGGAAAGTATTTTTGCCAACTTTTCTCTGTTTGTTTGGTTGTTGATTGATCAATGAATGTCATGTCTCAGAGAACAACTTTTTATATCCCTTGCCAGCCCTATGATTTGATTGATTAGTGTTTCTTTAATGTTTTCTTTGTCATTATCATTCTATAGTCAAAGTTAGAAAATAGTTGATTAATATTTGTTCGAAAGAAAGTGTTGTAAATCCTTCTTTTCCTTCGAAACATAATTGTCATAAGAGTCTTCATTCTTGTTAAAGATTGATTGATTGTATGTGCATGTTTCCTTTTTGTTCATCATAAAATTTAAGGAATTCGAAAAGAAAAACTTGCATCATTCATGTTGTAGTTTGTGAATGCTTGAAAGGAATATCTAAGGAAATTGCATTAGTTGTGCTCTTTGCTCTTTGTCAAAGATCTGATTGCTCTATCCTTACTAGCTAAGGATTTTCATTGTTAAATTGAATGGAAAGAATGCTTATCATATTAGTTTAATTTTAGGAATTGCAAACGTACAACACATGGTGATTCTTGAAAGGTGAATTCTAGATAAGATCAACTTAAAATTTATCTAAATTTACCTAATGGAGCATTATCACCTACGAAAAACATTTAGAGGTCTAGGCTAGAGACATGTTCCGATGTCATAAAACAAAGAGGTTGTTGCTAACTTGTTTGCAATACATCCAGAGTGTGATACCTCATTCCATGTATGTGAGTATATCGTAGCTCGTCAACGTACCTTTGGGTATATAGGCTGGTGTTATAGTACATAAAGTATATGGGAATGCTCTCACTGTGTGGTTTTGCATTAGAAAACACTTATATGAACTAGGCCTCCACGTACCTTTAGGTGTATATGGGAGGACAACTCGAGGTTGCTATCCATCCTTAAGTAATCGAGTCAGCTACCTTGTACACTGTGATACACCGAACATAGCATTCGGGGAGATTTCCTGCCCGTACTTCTCGGTTTGCCGGGAGGTATTCTGCAGTTCACAGTTGCTTGGTAAACCTTTTTCCTAGATCATCCCTCTTTTGTTTTTGTTATGTTACTTTGATTAAAATAAAATTAATTGACTGCAGATAACATCCTCCACGCTCGCTCCTTAGTTGATCTTAGGTTGAAACATATGGCAACAAATCTGGAGTCCACTGATCAAGGAATTCCTTTTTATGGGAATCCTAGTCCTTTTCCTTCTTTTGGAAATATTAGTGCTCCATATGTCGCTACATTTTCCCTTCCGAGATTTACCATTGGCTTGCCTGTATGGTTGTTTTCAACCTCCTTTTTCAAAATGTCATGATTTCTCCACAATCGAGTACTGCTCCAACTAGACAAAATCAACCCCTAGTTGATCCTATAGTTGAACCTTTGCCTTCTTCCTTGGTTGTTTCTTCCTCCCCTTCTTCCTCTTCACTTGGTGAAAGTATTGGTACTAGTAACCAGGTGGCTAAGAGGAAGAAGAAAGGGAAGAAGAAGAAGAAGAAGCAAATTCAGCAGAGGGGCAACCAAGAAATGATTACTTTGAATGCAACATCTTATGAGAAACTCTCCATCAAGCCTCACAAAGTTTGATATCCATGCAAACTTTGTGCACAAGACCATCTTCTTTGAAATTGTCTTGATATTCCTCAGATCTTAGAAGAATGGTCTTCCCGTTCACATCATCCTATGTCATCAACTTCTGGAGATCATGTTGGTGACACACCATCAACTAGTGGTAGTAAAGTTCATGGAAAGAAGGGTAAAGTTAAATTTCACTATAGGTTATGTGACGGGAATCACCCCATTCACCTTTGTCCCTATCTGCATGAAGCCAAAAAAGCATTAGATAACCATCCTGCTTCACCACAACGGCTTCCATCTAGTTATAGGAGACTATCCCTTAATCCTTCACTAGTTGATGAATTAACTGACCAAAATCAACCGTCAGTAAAACCCACTCTCTCTGAAAGTGAATCCTATGAGTCTATACCCAACCAAAATCAACAGGTTGAGGTAATAGTTGACCTGATTTCACCTTCAGTAAATTGTACCATTCCCGAAGAGAGTGAATATGATACCACTCAAGTTCTTTTTGTTTCTTCAGATTCAAATGAGCTTGGGGGAAATCCTCTTATTCCATTAAGGCAGGAGGAAAATCCTCCCACTCTCATAACTCAAGGGTTTAATTCTTCCATTCTTGAAGTACCCCCTCCAAGTATTCTGGTCACTTCCTTTGATTCGAATCGACTGGCAGGATTCTGCCTTCTTTCTTGTGTGCCTTTCCAAATCATTAGTACAAGTTTGTAATATGATTGTATCTGGAACTATTATAGATGAAGGTTCATCTGTGAGTATCCTTTCCCCAACTGCCTGGCAAGTGCTTGGTTTGCCGCTGCTTGTGCCTGTTACCCAAAATTTGTTGGGTTTTAATAGAGGAACCAATCAACCATTAGGGATACTCCCTCAATTACCTATTACTTTGGGAGGAAAAATTGTTTATCTAAATGTGATGGTAGCCCCAGGCCCTTTAGATTACAATTTACTTCTAGGGAACGACCATGTTTATGACATGGGAGCTATTGTTTCAACACTCTTTCGAGTGATTTGTTTCCTGCATGAAGGCATAATTGTCACTGTTGACTAGCTTTCATTTCCCAATCCAAATATGGTTCCGAGTCAAGCCTCTTCCCTAATTGGTACTTTTGTACTAATGGTATCATCCCCACCATGGGTTAATTATGTGGCAACCTGTTCCATACCTACATCAACTGACGATCAATTCAGTGATGTTGTACATCATGTACTGGGGGCATTGGAACCAGATCTCTCCTTCATGACCTCTTATGAGTTGTGATTCAAGGAATATGGAGAATAGTTCTTTTACTGTGTCAACCTCATTAAAAAATGAAAGAGGTCTATGAGGATATTTCCTGGTTTTGTGTTAACCTCATTAAAAAATGAAACAAGGAAAATGAGGATACTGCCTGGTCTTATGTTAACATCATTAAAAAATGAAACAAGGAATACGAGGATAGTTCCTAGTCTTGTGTCAACCTCATTAAAAAATGAAACAAGGGTCTATGACGATAGTTCCTTGTCTTGTGTCAACCTTGTTAAAAAATGAAACCAAGGATATGAGGATAGTTCTTTTACTGTGTCAACCTCATTAAAAAATGGAACAACTCCTGTGAGCAGAGTTCCTTGTCTTGTGTCAAGCTCATTAAAAAATGAAACAAGGTCCCATGAAGAAAGATTTTTGTCGATTATTTGATTAGATCTCGTAAAATCCCAGTTGATTCTTTCACTTGATCTCGTAAATGAACCTTCATTCCATCCACTTGAGAGCCATGAGTAGTCTACTTAGGTGAATGTAATGAAGCTTGGGGAGCATGCACCTAGTGGTAAAATTAAGTTTCCCTATAGGTTATGTCAAGGGAATCACCCCATTCACCTTTGTCCCTATCTGGATGAAGCCAAAATGGTGTTGGATAACTATCCTGCTTCACCGCAGTGACTTCCACTGGTTATAGGAGACTCTCACTTTCATCATGCTGGGGGCACGTAAACTAATCTCAAGCATAGTTCTTCATTTCAAGCTCGTGTAAAAATAAAACTGAATTCAAGCATAGTTATTCATTTTAAGCTTGTGTAAAAATGAAATTGAGTCCAAGAATAGTTTTTCATTTCGAGTTTGTGTAAACATGAGACTAAATCCAAGCATAGTTCCCCATGGTTCAAGCTTGTGTAAAAATCAACCCATTTCCATTTTTAACCCTCGTGATTACCATTCTATCAACCTTTTAAATCATATGAACCTTGGTTGTTTTCATCCCATCGACACCAACCCTTTGGCCGATCATATGCTTTCACTTGGTTGTTTTACCCTTTTTGAGGAATAATTGCAATGAGTGGTCTTATTAGCCAACCTCTTCAAATAAATCAACATGATTTGAGAAGTTTCAACATCACTGGTGTTACCAGGAATAGTGTCCATTCGGATGCTGCTATTCCCACTAAGATGGGTGGCTATCTTAGAAACAAACAAGTAATGTCTAATATTGTTTTATTTTATGGAAATAGACAAGAGGAGAACCAAGAAGACCAACCTAAGTCCTGTGCTTGATTTCCTCTCCTTCTTGATAGAGCTTCACTACTTCTTCTTCGTTTTCCCCAGCTTCAAAGAGAACCTGTGGAATCACATCAATATACTACTATCGAAGAAACAAGGATCTATCTATAAATAAAACAAGATCAGATGTATGTTAACCATATAAATGCATATATAAACAAGTACACAAGAATATCGAAGAAAACAAGAATAGCTTTATTAAGATGAAAAGTAGCAAGAGGATTACAACCATATGCTCTGACCCAGCATCATCCCTCCAGCTAGAAACCCTCTTACCTCAAGCAAGCTTAACACCCAACACGTGAATGCTACACCAGAAAACAAATAGCACTTCTCTATAAGATAGAAATTCCACCCTCTGGATCTCTGTGATGAGGGATCCATATATAGATGATTACAGAGAGGTGAGTCATCTTCTGGGATCTTGATTAGTGTCCTCTCTCTAATAGTTCCTGCTTCCACTTGGAGAATGATGATCTCTTACTCATCCTTGGTCAAAAATAGAGAGGCAAGTGTCACAGAGGAAGCTTTTGGAAGATTCCATGATCTTCCACCTCACATTTTTGTCCCTGCCATTTGTCCATTCCCGACCATCGCACCCTACAAAGGAGAAAATTAGTATGCATCGCAACTTGTACACTGGGAAGGTGATATGCATCACACCCTTTGCATTGAGCTTTCAGTATGGTCTAGTTTTGACCATTTATGAGCAGTTTTCAGTGGAGAACTTCTGGGAGATGATGTAATCAGTTGACCTTGTTCCTTTAGGTAGTGAAGCAACACTTTTAGGGAATTAGGAGCCCTCAGTTTATGGACATTTATGATTGGGGTTGAAGTGCCCACAAATGTCTATAACAGTTTTCCCTAAAGCATGAGGTCGTTAATCTTTCTGATGTCAGGTGAAATGCTTTACTATGAGGATCTGAAGTTTTTCCGAGCTGGGAGGCGACCTGTAATAAGATACAATACAATACATTATTTTGAAAACATTTTTTCATGATCTAGATGAAGCGGGCATTCCCATGGTCAGCTTTATAAATTCATTTTCATGTACATAGGACAGACAATCGTCTGTGTGACAGACTAATGATATGGACACATCATCCTTTGATTTGGATGATCATCTGTTCGGGAATGATGTACACTTGATTTTTTATATTCCCGAATATATCGCAACCTGGATGGATGAAACTAGATCTGGGGTCTTCAAAACTCGTTCAATATTCACTTGGAGTACAAGTCGATCCACGTGAAAAATGTTTTGGAGTCGAACATGGAAAGACATCGCTTGATTACCAGCCAATGATGTAAGTTGTTAACAGACGCGAGAGGAATCACCAATAATGACAATGACCCTCAAGGCACTATAGTACAATTCACATGGTGTGAAAAAGGACTTGGCGTCGAACACCACGCAAAATCTCTCGATCAAAGGCCATTGATGTAAACCTTTCACCGAAAGTGAGAAACTTGCCATTGAGGCATGCAAGCTTCAAAGTACTAAAATGGTTGTTCCTAAGTCAACTTCTTGGATAATGCACTGATGTCGACAAGAAGCAACCCATCGTAGGAGGGCCTTAATGACTCCCATATCAACAACATGGAATGAAGCAAACAATTTTGGAGTTGAAAACAAACTGACGATACAGGGTTCAGGGTGGCGGTCATGAAGGAGTGGAGCATGAATGTACTGCAGTGGGTGAGACACAGGTGAATTGTCTGAATGACTTCTCTTGAACACATCGGCGACACTGACGATGGATTGGTAGTGTTAACCCCAAATATGGATGGTGTGACGGACCAATGGTGATGACCAGTGAACGAAACAACCCAACCCGACATGGATGCGGAAGGAAAGTGTCATGTTCAAGAGAGACTTGCTACCAATAAAGTTTCTTCAAGTTTTATTCCCAATTTTCCCCAGTCATTGCTGACCAGTACCTCTTTATTTTTGTCAAGCTTGAGGAGAATAACATATGCTTGTTCTAGAATCTGCCCTTCGGGCGAACCTGTCGCTATATTTTAGCGAGCCTAGCGAGAGTGAAACTCGTTCTTGTCCATTTGGATGAGTTTGTCGCTATTCGGTTTTAACGAGTTTAACGACAAATATAACTCAGTCTCTTTCAATTTTAGCGAGTCTGAAAGAAACGGAAAGAAGACTCCGAAGATTCTTTTTCGTTGTATAATCCCTTAAGTCCGAAAAAGTGTAAAATAATACGAAAGGGATGAATTTTCGATAGTTTTAACGAGCCGAAC
>APFE030650647.1:57531-70124 GCA_000404065.3 Pinus taeda | reverse complement strand
CCCTACAGAGGAGAAAATCAGTATGCATCGCACCTTGTACACTGGGAAGGTGATATGCATCGCACCCTCTACATTGAGCTTTTAGTATGGTCCAGTTTTGACCATTTATGAGCAGTTTTCAGAACTTATGGGAGATGATGTAATCAGTTGACCTTGTTCCTTTAGGCAGTGAAGCAACACTTTTAGGGACTTAGGAGTCCTCAGTTTATGGACATTTATGATTGGGGTTGAAGTGCCCAAAAATGTCAATAACAACTAGAACCAATTTCTATCCTAGACACCACTCGTTCCTCAAAATGGAGTCCTCTTTAAGCTCTTTTCAAACTTTCTAAACATGAAAATATTGATGAGCGCTTTTCCTTTCTAGCTCATTAATGGATCAGAAACAATATCTCTCTTGTATTATTTTACGCTTCTTCAAACTTAAGAGATTAACTTATGAAAAAGAACTTGTGGATTTTTCTTTTTGTACCTTTTCAAACTTTCTAAACATGAAAAGGACTGAGTTATCTTTGTCGTTAAACTCGTTAAAAACATCAAATAGCGACAAACGTTTCCATCTAGACAAGACTGAGTTTCACCTTCGCTAGACTCATTAAAACATCAAATAGAAATGGATTCACCTGAAGGGTGAAATTATACAACAAGCACATATTATCCTCCTCAAGCTTGATAAAGATAAAGAGGTACTGGTCAGCAATGACTAGGGAAAATGGAAAAAGGGGAAAAGCACTTTATGGTAGCCAATCGCTCTTGAACATGACACTTTCACTCCATCACCGTGACTATTTGGGTTGGGTTATTAGTTTCATGGTTATCATACCATTGGTTTATCATACCATGCATTGATTTTTTTTGGGTCAATGCTACCAATTCACTTTAGTGTCGCCAACATGCTCAAGAGAAGTCATCTAGTCAAAATCCATCTTTTGCAATACCATAAACCTTCATTTTCATGACCGCCATTCTTGAACCTTGTGTCGTCAGTCAAATTCCATCTCTAAAATCACTACGCTCATTTCGTGTTGTTGATACATCAAGGCCCTCCTGCGACGGGTCGCTTCTGATTGTCATCAACTCATTATCAAGGAAGTTGACTTAGAAACACCCATTTAATACCTTGAGGCTTGCATGCATCAATGGCAGGTTTCTTAGTCTCGACGATAGGCATACATCAATGCCCTTCGACCAAAATACTTTGTATGGTGTTCGACATCAAATCATATATTCACATCATGTAGAATGTACTGCAGTACCTTGAGGATCATTATCATTATCAATGATTTCTCTCGCATCTGTTAATAGCTTACATCATCGGCTGGTAATTAGATAGTGTCTTCCCATGTTCAACTTTAGACCACATATTCACATGGTTAGACTCGTACTTGAGCAAACGGTTGAACGAGATTGAATACCCCGGATCTAGTTTCATCCATCCAGGCTACAATATTAGGAGTGCTAAATCATATGTACAATGGCTTTACATTGATAGTCATTCTGATCATGGGTTTATATCTGTAGATGATTGTTTATGTACATGTAATCAAAGTTTATAAGTTGAGTATGGGTATTCCTTCCCTCAGTGATTCATGTAAAATCAAATATCATGATATATGTATTGTAATTGATGTAGGTCACCTTCCATGTCGATACCTCCTCATCACATCATAAAGCATTTCATTCGACATTGGCATTTTTTTGACTTCATGCTTTAAGGGGAAATTGTTATAGATCCATTTGTGCACATCAAATCCCAAAATTTAGATCAGTGATTTAGGACTCATCAAACCCTAAAATCAGTTGTTTCATGCCCTAAACAAGTCAACTCTTTGAATTCCTCCTTCCCAGACTATTTCATGACTTGAAGACATCCAGAAATTGCCTCTAAAAGGACCAACATAGGTAAGCCCTTATGAAGGTGCACTGCAGAGCAGTTAAGTCCACTGTCAGGGTGCTCTATAAAGCACTTAGGCTTCCTTTCACCTATGCTAGGAGAGAATGACTGAAATTCACATAGGGTTTGGGACTACTCTTATCTTGTGGAGTCATCTAGAAGTTTCCCTGTCTTATCAACTCCTATGAGCTTGAATATGGATGAGGAATGAGTTAAGGATCATCCTATCCTCTCATCCCTTCCTCCATGGAACTAATTCTATGTATGGAAGGCCATTCAATGTAACCATTAATGACAAAACCTCCTTCATCTTCCAATAAATTGACCACTCATCTATGTGATTAGGGGCTGGACTATGTTGAATTGTAAGGAGATAATGCTGCTATGAGACTTGACTTTGGAGCAAATGATGTGATGCCACAAGCTTGTCTTGCTTTTGATGTGATGTGGATGGGTTCGAAGCTGGAGGAATGACTTTGAATCAAACACTGATGGTTGTAATTCCTTCTTCTATCTAATGAAGTATTTGAACCTTTTTCCATATTTTTGTTCTTTCATAATTCTTATATGTATGAATTGCTTCTGATTCCTTTCAGTTATATTCAATGGATCATATGCTTTGATTAGTTTTCTTCTTCTGTTGTGTTGACAGGGTACTTTTCAAGTGGTTAAAGTATGGGAAGGAGCGACAGAATCGATACAAGGGAGACGAGAGGAAAGTGGAAGTACAGGTAGACCTTCTATATTTTATTCTTATCTATTATTTATAGGGAAAGTCTAAAAAACTTTAAACCATTGTTCTAGGCACAACTACTTGTCTAGTGAATTAGTGTTTATCTGTAGATGCTAAATTCTCCAAAACACGTGTGGTTGCCCATTGATGCCCATTGACCATAATACTGCTTATCAATGATCCAAGGATTGAATACATACATAATAGAAACAATGGAACCAAGGAGGAAAGATATCAGAAGCCATTAGAAGAGAAAGAGAAAGAGTAAAGCAGAGAAGCCATCATGAAGCCAAAAAGTGAGAGGAAGAGTTCATTGAAAGCCATCTAAGAAGCAGGTTACGAAGCAACAGAAAGTAGGTTTTTCGCATATAGCCAAGGGTAAGTGCTATTGGAATAAAAAAGAGGAACATTGCATCAGAGGAATTATATTGGTGAGTTATCGACAACTTTACCATTTTATTATGTGTCGCATTGAATCCCTCGACTGCGATATGTATTGTAGACTGAAAACAAGTTATGGTAACTGCCCTATTGTAATATTGCATCCACGCGTATTGAAACCTTCATGTCCCAAGTTATGAACGCTTGTCACATTAAAGCCCCCAATTGTAATATAATGGAGTTAATAAATGAATGGTGGAGATCAAACCCAAGTGCTTGCGGAATGTGAATCATGGAAATTGATTTGGATCGTCAAATCAAGAGATATGTTAGATCAATGATGATTAGCAAATGAGGGGGTAGGAAAGTATGAATTTCTGTGATCATGGCTGAAGTCCCGCACTCAATCCCAGCAGTCGATCTCATATTCAACTCTTAGATCACAGTCAACTACAAGGGTTAAAGCCATTTCAATCCATGTGCCAGTCAAAGTCCCACAAACCATAGATTGTGATATAATACACGGACCCAATAGCTCCATTAGAACATACCTTTATGTAGTATCGTATCCAGATATCGGGGAAGTTATGCAAATCATAAGATTCGTCATTGTTGGACCACCGATTGTGATAGGACTTGTGAACCCAACCATTGATTGCGATAATATTGTGGACCTGATAGACTCATTAAAAAAATTTCATTGAATATTGCATCCACTCCATCGGAAGATAGAGCATGTGCACACTTGTAAAACCTCTAATTTTTTATGATGTTGCGATTGCGGGATTAAAGGTGATGACGTGGCATGTGAGACCTCCATGTGGGTATAGTAGCTCTTATGTGATTTCTATAAATAATAAGTCTATTGGATGAATATTAAAAAAGGGTCTCTCTGATATAATTTTAATATGCGACATCATAAGTCGGCCTCTCCTCCAATGAACATGTCTTTTGAGTATCGGTGAACATCGTATAAAAAAGAGTTAAAACACTTCAGTTCTAAGTATCTATCTCAGGCATAAAAATAAAGCATCAATAAGTTCACAACTTGTGAACTTGAAGAGACAGAGGAAGCCAAAGATCTGGAAGCTGAAGGTCAAGCGAGCGAAAAAGGAAGCCAAAGGTCGAGCGAAAGAAAGTGGAAGCTGAAGGTCAAGCGAGCGAAGAAGGAAGTTGAAGGGCTAGCGGTAGAAGAAGGAAGCCAAAGGTTGAACATTCTATTGACTGGGTTATGTATTGAAAAGTTCGGACCTGTGTTTGATAGTGATTCATATAAAAATTTAAAAGGAAGCTCTGCAGATCTAAGAAGATTATTTGAGTATGAACAAGGTTGTTTTTAATTGAACACACAATATGAAACTACCACAGTCACTCCTCTAAAGAAGTCACTTCTAAAGCAGTTAATTCTGAAGCAGTCACTTCTGAAGCATTTACCATGATAGTGAGAACAAAGGCTTGAAACAGAGAGTTGTTTTTGTGCAGAGCGTATTGCAGTTCATTGTAGACACATTGAAGTTGTGTGAAGATTCTTGTAGATCATGTTGGCTATTTGAAATCATTATGAGGTAACTTTGCAGAATTTAATTAGGTAATATGAAGAATTGTGAAGACTCCTTTATATGAAGACAGGTTGTCATTGATGTAGCAGTGAAGCTATAGATTGACAAAACACAGTGAAGAAGATTTTGAGAGTAGTGTAATACAATAAAAACATTTCTTGACAAGATAGGTTCAAAGCCCTTGGGGTTGGTGTCTCAGAATTGGAAGAATTGGTGTCCTGGGAGTTGGTTCTCCTAAATCCAAGGTTGGTGCCTTGATAAGATAGGGATGAAACCCTTGGGGTTGGTGCCTCAGAATTGGAAGGATTAGTGTCCTTGGTGTTGGTGCTCCTAAACACAAGGTTGGTGCTTTAACAAGATAGGGTTGGTGCCCTAGAGGTTGGAACCTCACAAAAGACCAAGTTGGTTCTTGGCAATAGGTTGGAGCCTTATATATATATTGTACCTAATTTATTGTAAACATTATATTAATAAAAGCATTTATTCCTATTGTTCATTTTGTGTTCTAAATACAAATGATTTAACTGGTAAAAATAACAATTGAAAACAAATACTGATTCACCCCCCCTCTCAGTATTTCCAACACTGATGCCAAAGGTTTTTCAGCTTAGATGAAAGGTCTTCTTTTCATACATATGCCACTTTGGTCACCGAGATAGAAGTAGATGTTATTTAATTGGATATGCACAATTGTTATGTGCAAAATGTAGCATCTAACCAATTGTATCTTGTTATAAAGTTTTGATTTTTGGCACATGTTTTTGTATATGATATGGTTTCGGCTCCAAAACACTAATATTTGATATATATCAAAACACGTGTTCTGATCTCATAATACATTGCATATATGATTTTATACATAAGTTTGAATCACCAGCCCTGAAGGTCAGATTTCCATTATGAACATATGGGCTCACAAGAAAAGTTGATATCACTGATTTAAAGTTTTAGGTGATGCGATTATGGCACAATCATTGGATAATGTGAGATTTTCGTGAGATCTAGCATGGTCCTTGTAAATGTGTTAGAAAACCTACACAGATGAATCTAGCTAGTAAAGGTTGAACACACAGCTTTGCAGAGCAAAAACACTAAAATAAATCGGAAGAACAAAAAGAATTATTGATTAACAAAAAATAGGTTACAATGCTCATGATGTACTACATGAGAGTCAACTAATATGCATCACTGGGTGAAGATCCCAAGGTAATGTGCCATAGTGGTGATTAATGAGAGGACTCGACACCTACAACAAGTTCCAGAGAGAACTAGCCAGTTGCGGAGTGAAAGGAGGAGCAAATTAGGGAGTAAATCATGAAAAAAGGATCTTGCATGTAGTCCCATGCATGCATGGACAGTCAAAGGTGCCAATCTGGTGAAGATTCCAATGTTGAAGCCTTGCATGTTAGTGAATTCTCTAACTATGTGTCTGCATGTTCCTGTAATGAAGGTCCTACATGTGTAGTACCTCCAGCACCCCCCTTGAACACCACTATGGGGAAAAATAGGAAATGGGCCCTGGCAACTAAGGCCAAAGGTCACCCAAAATACAGTGCAACTTGTACTAAAATTGCGAAAAGAGGGAAAACATCGTGGGAAAAACCCTCCCTCAAAATACAATGTAATCAAAAGAAAAGAGGAAGAAAAGATAGTTTCTAAGCAACTGTGTCCTTCACTCCAAGACAAACGCACAGAGAGTGAAACTTCTGCTCAGTGAATGTCTTAGTAAAGATGTCTGTAGTCTATTCTACTAAAGGAAAGAACTGCAAATCAATGACCCAATCATGTAGTAAGTCTCTCATGTAGTGCATATTGATCTCTATGTGCTTCGTCTGCTACTACTCTACTGGATCCCTGCAAAATTTGAGAGTTCTTTGGTTGTCACAGCAGATGGCAATGGGCTGGTGGAACTGGATGCCCAACTCAGCGAGGAAGTGTTGTAGCCACAGAGCCTGAATGGTGATGTTGAATATTCCTCTTTATTGGGCCTCAACTGAAGAGAGAGCAATAGTAGCCTGCTTCTTGCTCGAACAACAGATAGGGCCAAACCCTAGACTGAGTGAATATTCAGAGGTGGACTTGCGATCAATGTTGTTTCCCACCCAATCAGAATCTATGAAGACAAGGAGATTCAATGCAGTGCCTGCTGCATAGTGAATCTCGAAGGTGATGGTGCCCTACACATATCGGAGGATGCGCTTGGCAGCTTTCTAGTGTAGCTCATGCAACTCTTGCATGTATCTAGAAACTACCCCTACTGCATATGAGAGATCTGGTCTGGAGTGGGTGAGGTACAGTAAGCTCCCCACTAGATGTCGGTAGAGAGTACTATCAACTACTGTCACCTCCATCCTCAAGGTGGACCCTAAATAGAAAAGGAGCCGATGTTGGCTTGCAGTTAGTCATGTGAAATCTCTCGAGGAGATCCCGTGCATAGTTAGCCTAAGAGAGTTTGATTCATGTGGCATCTTGGCTGATCTCAAGACCAATAAAGAAGCGTAAAGGACCCATGTTCATCATCAAGAAACTATCATGCAAGTTCCTCTTGACTACAACAATGGCTGAAGTCAAGCTGTCAGTGATCAAGAGACCATCCACATACAAAACTAAGATGAGAAGAGAGTCATGTGTCTCGAGCATGTAAACATTCAGTTTAGACTTACATGTTTTTAAGTTTTGTGCTAGAAAAGAATCCATCTTCGCATACCAAGCTCTTGAGGCCTGCTTAAGGCCATAGAGAGGCTTCTTCAGTTTGTAGACCAAAGATGAATCCTGAATGAAACCATGTGGTTGCTCCATGTAGATCTCCTTAGACAGGTCTCCGTGAATAAAGGCATTCTTCACATCCATCTGATGTACTTCCCACCCTTGGGCAGCCGCAATGGCAAATGCAAGGCATATGGAATCTATCTTTTCTACTGGAGAAAAGGTCTCATCATAATCAATGCCATGTACTTGGTGGAAGCCTTTGGCTACTAGCATGGCTTTCTATCTGGTGATTTGCCCATCCGCAGCACTCTTGGTCCTGTAGACCCATTTGCATCAGACAAGTTTTATTTTTGAAGGAAGGGGTACTAGATCCCATGTTTGGTTCTCGAGGAGGGAGTTGTACTCCTCCTCCATGGCAGACTCCCAAGAGGGATGCCCAATAGCCTTAGCTTAAGAGTGCAGATCAGAAGACTAAACCAAATGACAATGTTGGGATGGCATTAGTTCAGTGGCAGTGAAATCAAGAGGAGGCTAAATAAACTCTTAACTAGTTCTCTGCAGATCATAATTATCCACCACAAGACCATTTCTAGTAGCTGGGTGGTCTTGTGCATATATCTCACTTAAGCTCCTTGTTCTCTGATTTATGATAGGGGATGTTGATTCATTGCTGGAAGCTCGATCTGGGTTTGGATGTGGATCATCATATGCATGCATTTGATTTGTATCTATAGACTCTGTCTTTGAATCTGCATGCTCTACCTTGGCATCTGCACGCTCTGTATCTACATCTAAGTGTACTAAGTCATCAGCTTGGTCATGAGGTAGATAAAAGGTGTCTGCATGTGGAAATTGACGTGCATGTGAGAGACTCTCCTAAAATTAGACACTTTGCTCAATGATGAGCTTGGCCGTAGAGGAAATCAAGAGTCGGTATCCCTTCAAACCATCAGGGTATCTAACAAAGATGCACTCAATGCTCTGTGGATAAAGAGCTTTCCTCTTTTCAGAGAGGATCCTGGCCCATGCTTAGGAGCCAAAAACACGGAAGGTGACCTCCAGTTTAATGCCGCTCCAAGCCTCAAAGGGAGTCTGATCCTTGATAGATCTATGAGGAGATCTGTTCTAGATGTAGTTAGAACAATTAAGTGCTTCAGCCCATAGCTTATGAGGTAGTGACTTAGCATGCAGCATGCAGGAAGCCATCTCTTTGAGAGATCAGTTCTTTCTCTCAGCAACTCTGTTCTGCTGCGGAGTGTGTGGAACTGTTTGCTGCAATTGTATGCCAGACTCAAGGCAAAAGTTCTGAAGTGTTGTGTTAACATATTCCCCCCCATTTTCTATATAGAGGGCTTTGATCTTTCTCTCTGACTGTGTCTCAACTAATGCTTTGAAATCTTCAAAGTGTGCAAAAACTTCAGATTTGGCCCTCAGAAGGTACACCCAAGTATACCATGAGAAATCATCAATAAATGTAAGCACATACCTTGCTTTTTTGATGGAAGGATGAGGAAAAGGCCCCTTGAGATCACTATGGATCACATCTAGAGGAGAGGATGCTCTTTGAGTCTTTCCAGTGTCAAACTTTTCTTTAGGATGTTTTCCAAGGACACACCCTTCACAAACTCCTTTGGAGAAACTGATATTTGGCAAGCCTTCCACCATCTCATGTTGGCTTAGCTGCTACATATACCTCTAATCTAAGTGACCAAACCTCTCATGCTAAAACCTCCTACTATCATTAGCATGTGTAAGCAATAAGGAGGATTCAGATTCAATAAATTAGAAAAATGTATACAGTCTAGCTCCATTGTTTACCTCACTGGTTGCAATTTTGGAGCTGCTATGTAGGCCATATATGTTCATTGCATCTAGAGTGAATTCCACTCTCTTTCTGGTGCCGTAATGAGTGATCTAATAACCTGAAAGTAGGTTTACTAAAAGTTTTGGAACATGAAGCACATCTTCAAAGCTTCCATGTAAAAGTTCCACTCTACCTTTTCCGGTGACCTCAATAGGTGAGTCATCTCCCATGAGGATGGGAGGTCCTTTGCATGCATCCAAAGAGGAATAGACTTCCTTTGCAACAACCATATGATTTGATGCACTAGAATCTATAATCCATGCATCAGGGGAAGAGTTAATTGCAACTAAAGCATGAAAATTGTTACCTTTCCCATGTGGTAGATCCTCAGTTTTCTTCTTGGCGCCCTAAGGGATGTGGTCCCCAAGGTTATGCATTTGAAGGATTTATGCCATTTGGTCAATTTGTTTCTTCATGCAAGAGGATTCTGGATGGAATCCTCGCTGATAGTAAGTGAATTTGTCTCCTTTTCTCCCTTTCTCATTTTTGGAGTCAGAGGAGTCATTGAAGGGCTTGGTGTACCCTTCCTTCTTTGGATGGGAATGCACTTTTCCCTTGAATTTTTGCTACTAATTTTTCTGATTTGAATTATATTTCTAATTTTTATTGTGGCTGCCATCATGCACAACAAGTGCATGCAATTTTGGAGGTTTGATTTTCCCCATGACAATGAGTTTATCTTGCTCAAAAGTGAGGGACTCCATGTACTCTTTGAGAGAAGGCATAGTGTAGGATTTACCTATTGCGAGCCTTACTGAATGAAATGTAGACACAAGGATGAAGTATTCTAGTCCAAGCTTTTATATAATAGAGAGAACTTGGCAACTTTCCTCCTTGGATTTGTCAATTCCACAACCCTTGAGTTGCAACAATAGATCATTATATTTGGTGAAGTAGTCTTGAATTCTATCATAGTCCCATGGATCCAATGGGAGAAAATCCACTTCGAGTAGATGTCCTTTCATCTCATCCTATTTCCCATAGATTTCTTCAAGCTTTTTCCAAATCTCATTGGGAGTACTGCACGTAGATAGATGAAACTACAACTCTAGGGAGATGCACATGCATAAGGATTCGTGGGCCTCATCCATGTGGTTGAGGTACTTGGATTTCTCTATGGCTGAAGTGGGTTCCACTTCTGTAGCCATGGTAATTCTGTACAACCCTTTCTGATGAAGGTATCAAGCGATTTGGTCCTTCCATTTGTGATATTTGTACGGTGTTAGGATTAATTCTTTCGAAAATTCCATTTTTCTATCAATATTCGATCTACAAGCTATAATACCTGCAAAATAAAGTATTGGTGCACCTTTTATCTAGAAACCCATGGGCTCTGATACCATGTAAACGTGTTAGAAAACATGTACAGATGAATCTAGCTAGTAAAGGTTGAACACACAGCTTTGCAGAGCAAAAACACTAAAATAAATCGAAAGAATAAAAAGAATTATTGATTAACAGAAAATAGGTTACACTGCTCATGATATACTACATGAGAGTCAACTAATACACATCACTGGGTGAAGATCCCAAGGTAATGTGCTATAGTGGTGATCAATGAGAGGAATCGACACCTACAACAAGTTTCAGAGAGAACTAGCTAGTTGTGGAGTGAAAGAACGAGCAAAACAAGGAGTAAATCATGCAGAAAGGATCTTGCATGTAGTCCCATGCATGCATGGATAGTCAAAGGCACTAATCTGTTGAAGATTCCAATGTTAAAGCCTTGCATGTTAGTGAATGATCTAACTAAGTGTCCGCATGTGCCAGTAATGAAGGTCCTAGGTGTGTAGTACTTCCAACAGTCCTTACGTTTACCATATTTATTAATTCTGATGATTATACATTTGTGGTTGGAGACATCAACATGAAAACATTGTTCTAGCTCTCTAATTGGAAATTCACTTGGGTCTTATTAGATGGCTTGTCATTAATTTTCTGACTCAACCTCCATGTATTGTAGGCCTTTCGTAAGATTTCCATCCATGTCAGCATATATTTATGAAGGTAGCACATCGGACATTGCATGGAACCTTGAGCTCATTAATGAGCTAGGTTGCCCTTTACCCCTACATTAACTCACCATCAGGCGGAGCCATGCACTTTGTTTCTTGAGCATTCTTAAACCCTCATATGGTTTTCATTCTTCCCGATTCACAATTTTTTTCATTATGTAAGTTGTATTGGGTCCATGATAAGGATTTAATTATAGAGCTTGGTAACAAGGTGTACACAGTTTTAATGAGCCAAACAGTTCTTTAGAATGTTCTTTCTCAGTAGGTATGTAAAATTTCACCTGCAAATCAAACTGATATATGCAATGTACTAAAGCATTATACTAGATCTACATCTACCATAAATTTTGCAGAAGCTTAATTGAACATGAGCACCATCAAGCATGAATAGATATAACTGAGAATGAGAAGTAATCAACCATAACACATAAGATATAACCTGGGGAAAGCACCAACATAAAACCCCATCTCTGTATTATCAATCATGTGGAAATCCTCAACAACATACAAAAAGAATCAGCTCAAAATCTATCCTACTCTCTCTGTACTCTGATGATAAAGCTCATTTTTAGGCCCCTATACTACTAGTGTAACCCCTTATTGTTATTATTACAACCCACTTATTATATTGATGTACCCATGCAGTGCCCATATTGTTACTATTGTGCCCCATAGAATCCCACTATTGTTATTATTATGCCCTTACATTATTATTGTTATGTCGACTCTGATTATGTTATGACCCCTTAGACTTCTATATATAGAAAGGAGGTCTTTTCATTTGAATCATCCAAGAATTGCTCATTTATGTAATGTGAAGGAGGTTTCCCTTTGAAGAGGCTGGATTCTAAGGCGTTGATCTATCTTTTGTATCTTTTCTTGAGCTGGTTTCATACTCCTGAGGAAGTTGGTCTTTTTGCAGACTCCTGAATTACATTCCAAATAGGTGACCTGGGGAAAATTGTCATAACTTTCTCCCTGAGCATTGGATTGGAATTTTGTAAGAAGGACATAAGGAGGACAAACTATAGTTTCTTATATATATTTCTCAGTGCCAAAGGTCGAAACAGTGACACGTGGCAGTTCATACAAGTTCGCTCTTCTAAAAAGGTCTATAATCAAGTCATCTTGGGAGATTGTGCATAACTCTTTCTTGGAGAATCTAATTTGTATTAGAATGGTGGCATTGGAAAGAGGACACAGAGGACTACTTCAGGTCACAATTTCAAAACTTAAAGATTCGAAAGTATAGAGTTACAGTCATTTCAAGATCGAGCTCCTAAAATCAAGAAAAAGCAAGATGATGAAGTTTGATGGCAAGGATCCGGTAAATTGGATACTTCAGATGGAGCAATATTTTGATCTACATGGTGTACCACTGTTACAGAAGGTATGTATTGCATCTTCATATTTAGAACCGGATCAATTTTTATGGTAT
>APFE030650647.1:0-38113 GCA_000404065.3 Pinus taeda | reverse complement strand
TGCACATCTCCCCACACTCGCGTCGCTCGCACATTGATGGATTATCGCTTATATTGCTTACACATTCTATCCACTCCAATCTAACTTCTCTTCCGCCCGGGATTTTCTGCAGGCTTCTCTCGACTAATCCCAAAAAATGGAAATATATTATATATCATATACCCAATTATTCATCCCAAATACTTATTGGAAAGGAGAGGATGATATAACATGGGTATGCTGCATTGTTCTAATAGCAGTTTAACTATGTAGTGAGTTTTGATGGTTGGGATTGTGATTAAAAGAATTAAAAATTTTAGTGACAGTTGTAAATTAGTAAATTTTCAATTTAATTAATTTTAAATTTGATATTTTAAAAGTATGGATTTATTTGCCGTTATATCAAAACCCCTAGGTATTAGTAAACAGACACATCACTAGACTTAAGCACATGCCATGAAACACACAGGGAGTGTTGACCTTTTACACCGCCATTAACAGGGAGCCAACAATTGACCTTTTACACCGCCATTAACAGGGAGCCAACAATCTCCCCCCGAATGGGAGCCCAATATGTTTCGAACTCGAGACCTTTGGCTGTGATACCACTTGTTGGAAACACACGGGGAGCGTTGACCTTCTACACCGCCATTAACAGGGAGCCAACATTATTATAATTAATTTTTAAATTATATAAATAATAGTATTTTTTAAATTATTTTTTAATTTTATTATTATTATATTATTATTAGAGGTTTTTCATTAGTGGTTGATTAACATATTTTTTATTATAAATATATGAATAATAAATTATTTGACATATTCATGTTATTATATTTTGAAATTTATTTCATAATTTAAGTTACATATTAATAATTATTAGATTAATGACGGGTATTTAACTTCCATGGAATATTATAGAATATTTAGTAGTATATGCAAATCAAAGATAGAGATTTATTTATAAAGTATCTATGCCTTTTTGTTTTTTGCTTTAACTAAATTGATTAATTAAAAAAATGGCATGCCTTGTCTTACATTATATTATTAGTCTACCTTTTGAGTGATTTGTTTTTTTTTTTTGTGTTTGAGTCCAATAAGTATTAGATTATCTTATTAGTCTACATTTTGGGTGATTTTTTAGTTTTTTTTTTTGTGTTTGATTCCAGTAAGTATTTTTGTTACACATACGAGCTATATACCCACACCTCGCATGAATACACTAGTATTCTAAAGCTTAAAATGTTAGATGATTAGATAAATGGTTAATCCTGATTAATGGCTACTCTAGATTAGTGTTTAATTAACTTTAAAATCTTAACTTATAATTATTAGGTTATATTGGTATATTATTATTATTATTATTTTGATATCTAGTTGAATCGGCAACGGCGGTGGTATTGTACTCACGTTACACGGTGTCATGCCTTGAGGAATCGGGCGCTCCGCACGACGGGCGGGCGACCCGCACAACAGGCAAAGATGTCTTCACCCGGCAGTGGGCACGACCCGGGCGCAGCAAGCGGGCACCGGGCGAGGCTACACGATCATATGGCGAATGAGTTGATGGATGGCAAAGGGGCTCCGCGCACAACGGGCGGGCGACCCGAGGGTGACCCGCGCTCGAGGGGCGGACGCCCTGAATGAAGGCATCAACATAAGACAAGACAACAGTTTGAACGCACATGGGTACTGTGGGTGAAATGAGTTTGGGATTCGGCACAGGTCGGGCAAGGCACACCCGTCTACCCGGTGACCAAACGGAGTACCCGCGGGCGGAACAACCTGTGGTGGAGTCGGGTTGTGGGTGGTGCGCCAGGCGCACACCCGGTTGACAATTCAGGCATTCCAACAGTTCGGCGAGCGGACAGATCGGACGTTCAAAGTATAGGCAGTTCAGGTGTTCCGACAGTTTGGCGAGCGAACAGTTCGGGCAATGCAGGCGTATGACAGTTCAGCAGTTCGGGCGATCAGCGGTTCGGGTGTTGAACGAACGAAACATGACAACGGGCGGAGCACCGCACGCAAGGTGCGCCCACCTGCCCCGGGCTACGTCGTGCAGAGTTGGTATGGCGTTGGCGGGGAAAGGCACACAAGTGCACCTGAACGAACTCGGATGTGGCGGCATCAAACGGACGTGGAGGCAGCGAACCCGAACAGCGGGCGAAGTGGCACCACGGTCCAGCGATGGAGGAGGTCACACACAAGTTACGAACGGGCGGAGCACGAGTGAGACCGAAAGGGATATACCCTTTGGCGTGGACGACTTTGTGTTACAAAGGCCGACCTGCCAAACGGGGAGACATGACAGTTCGAATAAAAAAACATCTGTCGGCTTTGTTATTAGAAAGGGTGAATGTTATAATTTGGGTCGGCTTTACAACCAACACCCCCATTCAAAATGGAGGTGGCAAGCCTATATATAGGCGAGGTTGAGGCCCATTTGGAGCATCGACCAACGACTCAAGTCTCTCTCAAAACAAGAGGAGCGCAGTTCGGTTGTGCGCAGTTGGCGCAAATGTAAGGACGCAGCTCGGTTTTGGGCAGACGGTGAAGTGGGGTCGAACGACAAGGACGTGAACAACAGGTTATGCCGGTCTTGGTACGAAGTCGCATAAGGAGTGCGCACTTGGTCATAGGGGACGGTGTATGGTAAAAGGCTGTTCTAAGCCTATTGTAAACTGAACGATCGTGCAGGCCGTGGGTTCTACGCCCGACGCACATATGTTGTAATGTTTTGAAAATTATAATAAAAACATTGTGGGCGGACTCGTTCGGGAGTTGACCCTCCCAAACATAATTATATGTCAATGTTCTATGTTCGGTTTTGCATTGCATGATAAGTTATGTTGGTTGTGAATTAAAATCGGTTACAAGACTTATAATTCGGTTATAGCGTTAATTTGATTATAAGTGTAATTCGGTGGTGAAATTATAATGTTATAATTTGGTTACAAGGATTAACGTGTATAATTATTCAAAGAAGTTGAATTAAGTATTGTGTGAAGGCGTAGTCCATATGCACTCCTATTGAACAAATAGAGTGCACGGTGGTGTCGCACCCGCCTAATAAGAAAAAAAAAGATTGGGGGCGTGACAGTTGGTATCAGAGCCAGTGCCGAGGAATTGGTGCTGGTGTTGGAGCATGAAGCTGATACACACCTGCACTTCGTGACAGTTGGTATCAGAGCAGGGTTGCTCGTGGAAACTTGGACATCCATGTTGAAAATTGAAGGTGAATCTGCTGGATCCAAGGCAGATATCCGCAAAGAATGGAGAAGGCCGATAAAGTTTCTACAAGTGGTATAGAAATGCTCCTCTTTAAGAAATTGGGGTTCACCACCATGGAAGAACTTGAAGAGGACATACTTGCAGAGAAAAAAAGGCTAAGGAGAGCGTTCACGAACTGTGGCAAAGGGTTGACCCAAACGAAAAGGGGTCTTCAAGCCATAGTGAATAAAGGGGCTTCGAATTACAACGAGGAAAAGGCCCTCTGACTTACAAGGAGAGGATTCTCACTAGAACCAGAGCTCAAGGAACTAAGTACGAGGCATGCCTTAAACCGGAAAAGGGAGGAGTGCTTAATTCTTGAGAAACATCTCCAGGCCTTGAGGGATGAAATCAAGTCCAGGAAGAAACAAAAGAAAGAGAACGAGGAAGGAACCTCGTAGATTCAAGAACATGCGGTGATAGAGGTCTCTTCTACTGGTGACCACCACGACAAGACTGTAAGTGAAGAAGGGCCTAGTGCTACTTCTAAGGCAGAAGTGGGTGAAGACCACAAGGGAAGTGACCAGGAAAGAAATGAATTAGAGTACGTGCAGATGAGGATTGGTGAGACCGAGGTGCTCACCATGGTCGATAGTGGAGCTTCACATAACTTCATGAGCGAGGAAACCGCAAGGAGACTCAGGTTGAAACTTGTGCTAGCAGGGGCACAAATAAAGACCATAAACTCTCCTCCAGCGCCAATCCTTGGCATAGCTGAAAAGGTGGACACGATACTTGGTGAGTGGTCCGGGAAAGTGGACTTCACCATAGTACGAATTGATGACTATGAGGCAGTGTTGGGGATGGAATTCATGAAGCAATTCAAAGCTATGGTAGTGCCACATCTGAGGAAGTTCTTCATTTATGATGGGAGAGAGGGCGTGCCCATTGGTGTTCCTACCGTGGGTGTGACTAAGCCAGATCATAAACTAGGAGGAATGCAGATGGAGGGCAAGGAAAAGACAAACAAGCGGTTGTCTACCATGGAGACAAAGCTTGCGAAACAGGTATTGGTCATCCAATCGCTTTCAGATAGCATCTTGGATTTGTCAAGAAGTCTAGAGTTGGTGGAGGACGATGACGATGAGGACGATGTATACGTGAGGCCGAACATCCAGAAGGAAGATCGGGAAGCATATCTACGACGAATGGAGGTTGAAGATCCAGACAGGTGGATCGAACTGATTAGTGAGAGAGAGCTACCCGGCTCATCTTCGTTACGATCTTCTTAGATGATATGGAGGAAGGACTCATTGTTGACTGCTCAAGGCAGTGAGTCCTCAGGTTGATTGAGCAGGTATGATGATCCCAGCATGCGGCAGAAACATGGGCTTTCCATGGACCTGGGCAGGGGGATCGTAAAGTAAGTGTGGACACATAGTCAAGATGTGTGACACTTGATTATATGCAGATGCAGTTTGGTGGCCTGATGGAGACAGGATCGTTGAGGAGTCTACATTATGGTTGCTGATGATTTCGGTGGGGTGCTACCGGGACGAATTGTTGTCGGGACGCCAACGTCTTAGGGTGGAGGAGGATGTCATGCCCTGAGGAATCGGGCGCTCCGCACGACGGGTGGGCGACCCGCACGACGAGCAAACATGTCTTCACCCGGCAGTGGGCATGACCCGGGCGCAGCAAGTGGGCACCGGGCGAGGCTACACGATCATATGGCGAATGAGTTGATGGATGGCAAAAGGGCTCCGCGCACAACGGGCAGGCGACCCGAGGGCGACCCGCGCCCGAGGAGCGGACGCCGTAAACGAAGGCATCAACATAAGACAAGACAACAGTTTGAATGCACACGGGTACCATGGGTGAAACGAGTTTGGGATTCGGCACAGGTCGGGCAAGGCACACTCCTCTACCCGGTGACCAAATGGAGTACCCGCGGGCGGAACAACCTGTGGTGGAGTCGGGTTGTGGGTGGTGCACCAGGCGCACTCCTAGTTGACAATTCAGGCATTCCAACCGTTCGACGAGCGAACAGATCGAACGTTCGAAGTATAGGCAGTTCGGGTGTTCCGACAGTTTGGCGAGCAAACAGTTTGGGTAGTGCAGGCGTATGAGAGTTCAACAGTTCGGGCGATCAGCGGTTCGGGTTTTGAACAAACGAAACATGACAATGGGCAGAGGACTGCACGCAAGGTGTGCCCACCCACCCCGGGCTACGTCGTGCAGAGTTGGTACGGTATTGGCAGGGAAAGGCACACAGGTGCACCCGAACGAACTCGGATGTGGCGACATCAAACGGACGTGGAGGCAGCGAACCCGAATAGCGGGCGAAGTGGCACCGCGGTCCAGCGATGGGGGAGGTCACACACAAGTTACGAACGGGCGGAGCACGAGTGAGACCGAAAGGGATATACCCTTTTGCGTGGACGACTTTGTGTTACAAAGGCCGACCCGCCAGACGGGGAGACATGACAGTTCGAATAAAAAAACATCCATCGGCTTTGTTATTAGAAAGGGTGATTGTTATAATTTGGGGTCGGCTTTACAACCAACACCCCCATTCAAAATGGCGGTGGCAAGCCTATATATAGGTGAGGCTGAGGCCCATTTGGAGCATCGACCAATGACTCAAGTCTCTCTCGAAACAAGAGGAGCGCAGTTCGGTTGTGCGCAGTTGGCGCAGATGTAAGGACGTAGCTCGGCTTTGGGCAGACGGTGAAGTGGGGTCGAACGACAAGGACGTGAACAACAGGTTATGTTGGTCTTGGTACGAAGTCGCATAAGGAGTGCGCACTTGGTCATAGGGGACGGTGTATCGTAAAAGGCTGTTCTAAGCCTGTTGTAAACTGAACAATCATGTAGGCCGTGAGTTCTACGCCCGGCGCACGTATGTTGTAATGTTTTGAAAATTATAATAAAAACATTGTGGGTGGACTCGTTCGGGAGTTGCCCCTCCCAAACATAATTATATGTCAATGTTCTATGTTCGGTTTTGCATTGCATGATAAGTTATGTTGGTTGTGAATTAAAAGCGGTTACAAGACTTATAATTCGGTTATAGCGTTAATTTGATTATAAGTGTAATTCGGTGGTGAAATTATAATGTTATAATTTGGTTACAAGGATTAATGTGTATACTTATTCAAAGAAGTTGAATTAAGTATCGTGTGAAGGCGTAGTCCATATGCACTCCTATTGAACAAATAGAGTGCACGGTGGTGCCGCACCCGTCCAATAAGAAAAAAAAAAGATTGGGGGCGTGACACACGGGGTTGAATCCCACCGACTGCCACTATAACAGCTAGGAGGAACCCCCAGCCCGCAAGGAATGGCCCGTCAGGGTAAGACGAGACTTGAACCTGTGACCTGCACAGCAACACGAATGACTTAGCAGACCGTTCACTGACCACGAGACCAAACCCCGACGGGCTATTAATATTATATTTACTAGATTCTTGTGAATTTATAATTTTATTGATATGACTTAATATTAATGTTTTATTATTATTTTTGTTTCCCAAAGTTTAACAAATTGTGTTCTCAAATTTATTTCAAAATTAAATATTAATATTTTATTTCCCAAAGTCTAACAAGTTGTCTCCTCAAATTTATTTCACTATAAGATAAAGGGGGGAAAGTCAAGGTCATTAAATTAAAAGGGATGGGGGAGTATTCATGGCATTAATGATAGGTCATTCAGGTGGATGAGTGTGCTAAGAGACATAAAGGGAAGGAGGATGAGAGGAGAAGGGGGATATTTTGTTTTTATTTTTTATTTAGCATTAGAAGAAAGAATTAAAAGGGAAAGAAAGTCTTGAAGGACAACTGAGGAGATTAGTTTTGTTTGTGAGATTAATTTTGTTTGATGTTAGAGATTATTAGACCTGTTTTTTGACACACTATAAAAGTTGTTATTGGTTACTTGGGCTCAAAGTGCTATGGAAGTCTAGGAGCTTCACTAGTCTAGAAAGTGAATTAAATATTCCTAGTTGGTAGGGTGGAAAATTCACTTGGGAAAGAGCACCCCAACTGAGCCACCACATTAGATATTCTTTCATTTGTTGTTTGATTTATGTAACTTTCTAAAAATCAAATTCCTTACATGTTTAATATGTTGTAAGCTAGATTTCATTTATATGCTATTGTGAAGTAATTGTTGTGTTATAAACATGTTATTTTCCTTCTAAAATTAAAAGATGAATTTAGTTTTTGTTAGAGGACTTTAGGGTAGGTCCTCAAACGTGGTATCAAAATGAGATTCAAAATTTGGACCCTAACTCGACCAATAACAAAATATGAACTGGCTTCTAGAAGATTCCTACGTAAAAAAGGGGCCAAACTTTAGTGTACAACTAAACAATAAAGAAAACTAGCGATACAATTTTTTTTATGAAATCTGCACCACATCAAAGTGGTGTGGGCTCAATGAGATTTTTTGATTCACTTAAGAGCACGTAGTTGGATCTGCAGAAAGGAATTTCCATTTTCCTTTAATTACGTGATTCTATCATCTCATGCTACTCATTCCTTACCTATTCTTCGATCAATATAGGCCTTGTTGTGCCCCCAATTTGATAGTTGAAATAAAAAACCATGAAAACAATAATCATGTTCTTGTCCACCGCCTGCTAAGACTCCCACTATCTATATCCCCAACAACGATGCATTCCATTCATTTTGACAAAAGCATAGGAAGTTTGCTCTATTGTTGCTACGTGTCTTGGACATGGTTATTGAAGTTGTTGTTATTTGTGTTTGGGTATGGAGCGTAACCCAAATAGTAAAAAGATATTACCCACAACCACAAAAACTACATAGAAAAACTCACTAATCTCTTTCAACTATAAGTCATCCATATCTAAGATGAAGTTCAAAAGTTTCACAAAAATTATATAACAGTTTACATAACTATGGAAAAATTGAGTAGGAAGGCCTAAGTACTCCATTATATCTAAATCATAATATTGTTAATTATTGCTCTACATACTTTCTACCGAAGTCCATCTTGCATATTATGGTCATCGCAAGGGGTGACATAGTCTGGTTGATGTTAAAGGGATGATAATTGTCCAAATTAATAATAATAGTGAAAAGCATGTTAGATACTTCCTCTTCTCTAAAAAAGCATAAGTAATCTAAGCACTTGGAACACAACAACTCCAAAGCAAAGAGCACACACATTTTCCTCCATTAAGGGTCATACAAACAAAAGGAAAAGTCAACAAAATTAAATGAAAAATTCTTAGAAACAACCAACGAACCTTTGCTTGTGAAAATAGATTATGGTCTTTGAGAAAGTCCCATACTATCTTTGGAAAGGAGACAACTAATGTGAGGGTGGAGCCAAGTTGGATAGCCATGAGAGGTCGTGTTTCATAGATAGAGCTACCAAAGCTTTGTGGGGAAGTTGTCTCGACTTTTGAATATTGTCTATAATCAACAGCGGGAAAGGCCTTGGGGTAACCTCCCCTTTCTTTCATTTCACCATGCTACTACCAGTGCAACTAGAAAAAGGGCAATGACGAGTTTAGCAAAAACTCTACGTTCTCCTAAACTAGTCGTTGTAGAAATCCTAACTCCATGGCCTTTCATTTTCTCTACCAACCACTATGAATTTGATCTCCAAATATTCTTAATTATGTAAAAATTCATCTATGTCAAGGTGATCAACCGTACCTAAGAGATTAAATTCCTTCCCTCCTCTTCTAATTATAATGATATTTTCAACTTCTCTCTCAACAACAATTTCAATCTTAATAAAATGTGTAACATCCCGAGTTAAAAATCCATGTAAATATAAAAATATAAGATCACAATCATGGGACACATATTCCAAGATGAATGGTGGGAAAAATCATCCTATTGGGGTGTCACTTCGGTTTCTTATGGCTAAGGAAATTGGAAAAGGAAATGGAAAAGGATTTGGAAAGGCAAAGTGGAATTTATTAGCATTTTATTTATGAAAATAAAGAAAAGTAGGAGAAAAGGAAGGTGAAAGGTCACATGTTGAATGTGAGGAATAAATTGAAGGAAAATAATGGAAAATAAAGAAAATAGAGGCCTCATTGATAAAAATGCTTTTGAGGATCGGTTGGCAAGTTTTTTTCTCAGGCTTGGTCAGTGTAATCTTTTCGTTAGTTCAATTTTGAAGCTCTCATTTTACTGTATCTATCTCATACTCTTGGACACTTTGGGTTTCTTTTGAGCACTCTTGGAGAGAATGGAATATAGGGATGCTTGGAGAAAGGAGTTAAAGGAAGAGCTGGAAAGCATAAGAGGACATCAGGATCAACAACTACAACAAGTTTTTCTTGTAGGTACAGAGTTCCATGTATGTTTTCCTCACTAGTTTTGGCATGCATGGCATATGCATGTGGTTTATTGGTCATGATATGTCATTAGCATGGAGGATTAATTTGATTGATAGATGATTTTCCTAGACTTTCTGATGTAGGGCAAGCCTGGAAGACCCAAGATATTCTAATCACCATGCATATAAGAATGCATTCTCTCCATTTTACCAATAACTAAATCTGGCAATCTCAACTTTTCAAGTCAGAAGCTCATAGGATTTAAAAATCTTCATCCATAATCAAATTCTTTCATTGTCTCTCAATTCCCATTCATATTCTACAATAAACCCTCCATACGCTACAAGGTACTTACCTCAACAAACACCTCTCCAAATTCACCTACACTCTGTTGAGCCCCAAACCTGCACTTCTTTACACATCCTTCCAACCTCTTTTTCCTATTCATTTTCCTATTTTTCCACTCATTCCCTCCATCAATTTGCTCAAATCATTGTATTATAGAACTTTTTACATGATTTTCTAATTATATTAATGACTGTGTTTGGTTTAGAATTTTGGTCCAAGGTGCTGTGTTTCCGCAGCTCATACAGGGTTTACACAGGGTTTTCCGCAGCTGATCCTGGTTTCCGCAGCCAACCCTGGATTCCGCAGCTATTTTATTAAACGCTATGTTCCAGGTGTCCTCCGGGAAGAAGAGCCACATGGGCAAGTTCATGGAACCAAGGACATGGTGTGTGTCCCTCCAGATCATCCAAACCAGTCATCCAAGCCCGTGGTCAACGAGGAGGCAACTTCGGTCAAACAAAGGTCATTGGTGGTGGCACGGCTCTGCGTGTTCTGTTATAGAGCGCGTGAGAAATAGGTGGCATCGTCCTCAATTATGAAAGTAGTGGAAGACATAATCCAACAAAGGATTGAATGCCCACGATGACCGTTGCCTAGATCCGAGGACGTAGCAGGACTACGTGTTTCAATTCAGCTGTTCGAATTACTTAGATTTCGTGAAGTTAGTTTACCTTCTGCAATTATAAATAAAGCGTCTTTGAACGTTGTACAAGTTAGTTGTTAGCTGCTGTGTTTATACCTTTGAACTCCCACTGTATTTTCTTTTTTTATGCACAATACATGAGAAGACTGTTTTTCCATTTACGCGTGTGATTGATCTTTGAAACGACTGGAGTAGGCAGAGGGCCCCTGTTTACTAAAGGCCTGTACAATGTTTTTAGTTTCTCGCATTTCGTTTTCTTATTTCATGTATATAATGCCTTTAATTGCTGTGTTTTAGATAGCTGTACATACATTCCCATTTCTGCTTGTTTACATTTCTTCTCTTTTTCATGACTGATCAGTGTGTTATGCAGGTTTCTTAGGCGTGCCCGGGATAGTTTTATGCTTTTCTTTTGCACAACTAGTGACATGTGTGATCATCTTGTCTATGTTGCTGACCTTCTTTGTTTTACAGCCTTTATTTCATCATTATCATTTAGTTAATTTGCATATTTGCTTTTTGTTTGTAGATATCAAGTTGTTTATATATTGATGGTCTCTTCTTTATAACTTAATATCTTTATTGAGGACCAAAACATCACTTAATGCAGCTTGGTTTAGTTGTTCAGGAACTCACAATTGCTTGACTTGATTTTAATTGTTTATCACATGATACATTCAGTTAAAAGGCAAGAGGTTAAGAAGAAGTTAAAGTATTTGTGACTAGTCTTTCTTTTAGATAGATTTACTTTAGTTTCAACATTGCTTAGTGATTATTTGATATAGATTTCATTTGCATTTCCTTGCAGCAACAGAGGCACTAGGCCAATGTCATTAGTCTTTTATTTAATGCCTTTACTTTCCTTTAAGCATTGATTTCATTCCAAGCTTTCTTGTAGAGTACTTTTAAGTTTTAAGAAGCACATTACAATCTCACACACTTCACTCACTTTATTTCGTCACACCACATTAGGAGAGATATACTTAAAAACAACCCTAAAAAGTTAAAAATGACAAAAGCTCAAGAAATAGTTGCCTAACTACATACAGTACACCTCACTTCATCATCTTACGAGCCCTGGGTTGACATTTAAAAGTTGCAATTTAGACATCACTAAATTGACCAAACACACTCAAGCCAACATCAACAAACACCTCTGCAAATTCATAATTTGCCCAGAGAATTCAACGTCACGCCTTGAAGAAACGCTGCAAGCAGAGTCAATCATAGAGATAAAATATCCACAGACAACAAAAAGTTAATTTGTTACTGCGCAGACCCAACTGATAAAGTTCTGATTCAAATATATATCAAGCTAAATTGATTCAATATCAATGAGGTGATATGTGCTTTCAAACAAAAGGACGACGTTCACAATAAGATCCAAAACCCACTATATCCAATCACAATAAGATTTATAAACAACAGAAATAAAATTCTAGATTTAAAACTCCATGATAGACCACTGATCATTCATCATTTTACGCGTTCCAAGCTTGCAATCCGATTCAAATATTGGGAATTATGCAACAGTTGATAAATACAGCTGAGAACCCACGCGCAAAAAATTGATACTACTTGAAATCTACCCTATTTCTGCTCTAGAACCCATCGCCACAATAAAATTACACTCTCCCTCTACGCGCACAAGTAAGAGCCAATAAAGAAAACATAATGATGATTTAATTCAATGTTGTGCTCCACGGTTCTCTCCAACAGCTTCCTCTCAGCTGTACGCTACAATATCTATGGAGTGTCACACATGTAATGTATGAATACTCATGCTCCAATAGCTGGAAAAAGACACTAAATAAATAAAGTCGACCTGTTGAATGCATGCACTCGTTTTGGCACAAACTCGTTGGATTTCTTTTAAAGCACTGAGGGGAAAGGTTGAATCATCCTTGTTGCTCAACACTTAATATATATTTGGCCAGATCATGTGAAATTAAATATCAGGTATTCATCCAACACACGCATAAATTATAAAGAGACTGTGCATATACTTTGCCTCAAGCTAGATGCTCTATACGCAGTTATCTCAGGCAGCACAGCTATCTGTATGCAATAAAACTATATAAAAAAAACTCCACACATTTATGGTATTCTTGAACTGGCAATTGCTCGAGGTTTGAAGCTATACAACACTATCTCAAACTACCTTGTGAATAGGTCATTATGTCAAATAAAATTTAACAGCTCCCACACTTGCCGGAAATAATACACAATGTCATATATTTCATATGCAAATCCTCAACCTTTACAGTGATTTTGCAATCATCCAATCTCTCTCTCTCTCTCTCTCTCTCTCTCTCTCTCTCTCTCTCTCTCTCTATATATATATATATATATATATATATATATATATATATATATATATATGATTTAAAATAAAACAATTACTTACAAACTTGGCCAGATAATTAGAATTGATGGCCCTTTACAAACTACCCGAAGGCATCCAAGCAAAAAACCCTCTGCTTCCTACTCTACTCTTTCACTCACTCCTTCTCTGATCTTTTATTCCTTTGGGCTTCACTATTTATAAAACTTAGCATGATTAAAAAAATCCTAAAATCACTCAACTAAAACCTCTAAACTCTACATGCAATGCATACATATGGCAAAAGCATCTCCTCAGCTTTATTCCATCTTTTTCCCTGTTCTTAGAAAAAGAAAAGCCTCTTATCCCATAATGATCCACATTCATTGCTTTATGCCTAAAAGCACTCTCTATTTCCTATTTTCTCATTTATTGACTTTGGAAACATCTAACTAATCACACTGACTTGTAACTTAGGAAAATAATTCTAGAATGCTTGACCCCCTATGACTATTATTTACAATAATTTCTCTTGGGCTGAATGCTCCCGCATCACTTTCCATTTCCGGGATAGCCATGATGTTGCGGGTTAATTTCTTTATTTTTTTGGTTGGTTTTCATGTTTCCTTTAGCTTGGGTTGAGTTACTAGTTCCTAGAAGCCTTGGTTGGACAAACATTCTGAAAGACATGTAACAACTTGGATTGAGTTATTAGTCCTAGAAGCCTTGGTTGGAAAAATGCTCTCGAAGCCCTTGGTGGGTTGAGTTAATAGTCTTGGAAGGCCTGGTTGGACAAGCACTCTGGAAGCTTGGTCATAGTTGTGGGTTGAGTTACTAGTCTTGGAAGCCTTGGTTGGAACAAACACTTTGGAACCTTGGAAGGCTTCGGTAGAGACCAATCTGGTGATGCTTTGTTATGTCTAACTGTGAGGTGGAATCATTGTTTGATGGGTTGAGGTGGTTTGGCCTCTATAAGACTTGGTTTGGCTTTGATGGATTGTTCCATGAGATCCCACATTCATGCTTGGAATATGGTATGGGGGTAACTCACTGCAGAGAGATATGTCTCAGCCATGTATATGGTCGAGTAGTATGTGGAAATCCCAAACATGGTTTCATTTTTATTATGGCAATAAAATATCTTTCCTATGGTATTGATGGGTAAATATACTTATTGTTATGTAGCTTATATGTTTGTTCTATGCTTAGCATCTCTGATGTTTATATGTTGGTTATGAATGAGTTTTATGACTGTCATGATGTTTGGTTCATATCATTTTTTACTTGTAAATGAAGGAAAAATGTATCTATGGCCTAAAATATGAAATTGCAGTTAATGTGTTGAGGCATCAATGCTTCTTAGTGATTCTAGGATAAGTATGAGACCCCTATGCTCAGTTCTGTTGTTAAGACCTACAAATTTCATATTTGTGATATCTTTGACGAAATTCTTATCATGGCTAGTAGAGTTCTAGTCTAGTCCTTTCCATTATTTTTACAAATGTATTCTTGTTCTATTGTGTAAATCATTTCTGAAGGTGTCATTGAGTTTTGGGTAGTGACCTGGGGTCTAGTCTTGAAACAGTGGCACAAATATCAGAGTCACAGTGACAATGCTGGGGGAAAATGTCCACAGAAGTTCCCTTGCCCTTGTTTTGGGAGTTTCTGGAGGCTCCTAGACGCACACTTGTCCATAACAAGGGAGCATCCAAGGGTTTGATGCACTAAAACCTTAGTTTATCTCAGGGGCTAGTTACCTAAGTGGTTGGGATCACTCCTAGGAGTTTTATTGCTGATGTGGAAGGTCTATATGGTGTGTTTCCAACGATTCTACTTCCTTAAGGTGACTTAGGAGGTTGAATCCCATTATAGTATCCTCTCATCATATATTTACCCTGGTTGGACAATTACCTGGGTAAATGTGGGATGAGGGAGTGTTAGGTCCCTATAATACTAGTGATTCCCCCATTACTATTGTCATTGTAGCCCTTACTGTTATTATTGTGTCCCTATTGTCCCCATATTGTTATTATTGTTCCCCATAGAAGCTCACTATTGTTATTGTTGTGCCCTTATATTATTATTGTTATGTTGGACTTGATTATATTGTAACCCCTTAAACTCTTATATATGGAAAGGAAGTTTTTTCATTTGTATCATCCAAGAATTATTCATTTGTGTAACGTAAATGTGGTTGCCCCCTCAAACAGGCTGATTTTGAAGTTGTTGATCTATATTTTCTTCTATTATGTGAGTTGGTTACATAACATTTGGTATCAAAGCCTTTGTATTCTAGGGTTTTGCTGCTCCAAACAGGTCATCGTAGAATTTTTTCTATCACGTTTTTTCTACGGTGTTTCAGAAGCTGAAATTAAAACCCATTTGAGCTAAAATCTTGATGAACCTCGAGTCTAAATTTCAGATATTTTCTCACTATATTTTTGGAGATAAGATCCAAGGAAGTTAGGGTTTCTCCTGATTTATACCTCAAACAGGTGACCTCGAGAAAAGTGTCAAAACATTTAATTTGAGCATCAAGTCCTAAGGTTGAAACTGTGACACATGGAAATTTGTACAAATGAGCTCTACTAAACCAATCTATAATCAGGTCATCGTGGGAGATTTGGCATAGCTTGGAGAATCCAATCTTGATCAGACTTGCGGATTGGAAAGAGGACTCAGAGGGATACCGTAGGAAGCAATTTCATACATTAGAGATTTGAAATTAAAAATATACAATAGATTCAATACCGAGCTCCTACAAAATGAAAAAATGTGTGTAGTTTTTTTTTAAATTTTACATAAGTTTGGTTTGAAAAACTAGTTTGAAGGAATCCAAAGGGAATAGTGAAACATAATTATCATTAATTGATGCCATGAAGAAATAAAATGAAAACACTTAGTAAGAAACCTGAAATCTCTAGCATGACTCATGAAGAAGAGGAAGAAATGCAACATGATATATCAAAATTACGAGACCAAGTGCAACAAAATTCACTCTCACAAAAAGTAACACAAGCTAAGATGGATGGTTTAAAGAAAGATGTGGACGCTAATATGGATGGTTTAAAAAAACACGTGGAAGCTAATATGGATGGTTTAAATAAAGGTGTGGAAGCTAAGATGAATGGCGTGGAATATAAGATGGATGGTATAGAAGAAAACTTAAAGGCAACATGGAAGATTTGAAGAAAACTTTGACAAAGTTGCTAAAACAAATGCTTACTAATGGCAAAAGGGTAGTAAAGGAAACTCAATATGAGAAATAAAATTTTAATCACGATTTCATAAACTCTGATGTTGGATTGAATACCCACCATATTTCAAAGATCAATATGATGAAGTGTAGAGGAAACGATCCCGTAACATATATAGTACATATGGAACAATATTTCGATCTCCATAATGTGAAAAATACACAAAAGGTACACATTGCAACTTTATATTTGGAACCGAATCAATTTGTAAGTTATCAATGGCTTTGCTCTCGTAAAAAAATTGTCACTTGGGAAATTTTGATGGAAGAAATGACAGCACATTATGAGGATACAAAAAGCAACACCTTTTTTAGCCAATTGATAAATCTCAAACAAAAGGGTTAAATGATGAGGCACATTGAGGACTTCTAAAATTTGAATATAAGGGTAAAATATATTCCATAGGAGCATAGCATTGATGTGTTCATAGGGACTTTAAAGGATAACATCCAACATGAGGTTTGCCTATGGGAACCTGATTCATTGGAGAAGGAATTCAGGTTGGCAAGAAAAATGGAAAGCAAAATTATGGCAACAAGGAAGCCTACCACTCACAACGATAAATATGGAAGTTTTGTTGCCCCTAGCCTTCCAAAACCTACAAGGCTAACACCACAACAATTGGAAGAGAAAAGAGCAAAAGGGATTTGTTACAATTGTAATAACAAATACACTAAAGGTCATAAGTGTGATGAGAAGAAATTATTTTACATAAATTGTAAAGAGGAGGAAGAAAAGGAACAAAAAATGTAAAAAGAAGAGGATATACACTAGGAACAAACCATAGAGAAATAAGAAATGAATCTGACCATATCTTGTAATGCATTAGCCGAAATTACCACTCCTGAAACTATCAAGATAGAAGGAAATATCAAGAAGAAAAGGATATTAGTGTTGATTGATTCAGGAAGTACCCATAATTTTATTCATTGTAAGATAGCCAAGGAATTGAATTGCTTCCTATATCCAACACCAGAGTATCAAGTGATGGTTATAAGTGGAGGAACCATAAATTTCTCTGGAAAGTTCCATAATATTAGGCTATCCATGGGACAATATGTATTGAATAGCCCAATGATTTCCATTCCAATGGGTGGTGCTGATGTTGTACTAGGAGTCCAATGGATACAATCCTTGGGTACAATAGCTTTTAATTTTCAAGAAATTTTCATAATTTTTTTTTTAGGAAGGAAAGGAAGTTGAATTAAGGGGTATCACAAGGAAACCGAGAAACATAATCAACTCTAATCGAATGAAAAAGATTCTAAAGAAATAAAAACAAGGCGTAATTGCACAATTATGTTTGCTAGAGGTTCCCACATCAAAATCATCTATTTCTTGAGATCTCTAAAAAGTCTTGGACAATCATTCTAACATATTTGAGACTCCCAAAGGCCTCCCACCTATTCGTGATCATGATCATTCTATTCATTTGATTTCAGAAAATTTTCCTCCAAACATCAAGCCTTACAGATATCCCTATGCCCAAAAGAGTGAAATTGAATTTATGGTTTTAGAAATGCTAGAGGCTGGTATAATTCAACCTAGTCAAAGTTCTTTCTTTGCTCTAGTAGTATTGGTGCATAAGAATGATGGATCATGGTGTACGTATTCAAATTATAGGGAGCTCAACAAGCTCACTATTAAAGATAAATTTTCCATTCCTGTCACTGATGAATTATTGGACGAATTGTATAGATCAATTTACTTCACCAAGTTGGATCTTCATTCAGGATATCATCAGATCAGAATGAATACTGAAGACATTCTAAAAACAACATTTAGAAGTTATGAGGGTCATTATGAATTTTTGGTCATTCCTTTTGGTCTTACCAATGCACCTTCTACATTTCAAGGTCTCATGAATTTTGTTTTCAAATCGTTCCTTAGAAAATTCATGTTAGTGTTTTTTGATGATATACTAATATATAACAAGCTTGGAAGGATGATGTTCAGCATGTTGATAGGGTGCTCAATCTATTGGAGGAGAAACAATTACATGCAAAAAGCTCCAAATATTTCTTTGGAATATAAGGGGTGGAATATCCGGGTCATATTATATCTCATGGAGGTGTTAAGGTAGACCCTAGAAAAAGTAAAACCATTAAGGAATGGAAAATCCCCACATCTATAAACCATCTGTGAGGATTTCTTGGCTTGAAAGGGTATTATCACAAGTTTTTTAAGAATTATGGGAGAATAACAGCACCTATAACAACATTATTGAAGAAATATGCATTTTCATGGACTCAAGAAGCAACAAAGGCCTTTGAACATCTTAAAGAGGTAATGTGCCAAGCACCGGCCTTAGCTATGCTGGACTCCACAAAAGCCTTTATTATGGAATGTGATGCCTCAGGAAATGGAATTGGCATTGTTTTAATGTAAGAAGAAAGACTCATTGCTTTCAAAAGCTATCCAATCAAAGGAAAGTATTTACACAAAGTTATTTATGAGAAGGAAATGCTGGAAATAATACATGCACTTAAGAAATGGTGACCCTACCTAATGGGAAGACATTTCAAGATAAAAATGAATCATGATAGTCTTAAATACTTTTTAGAACAAATATTATCTTTAAAAGAGAAACAAAAATGGGTCATAAAGATGTTGGGTTATGAATTTGAAATCATCTACAAAAAAGGGAAGAAAAATGTTATGGCAGATGCATTCCCAATAAAGGATGAGGATGTGGAACCATTGCTTTGTGCCATTTCTATTATCGAACAATATTGTAAAAAAGAATAAAGGGATGAATGGAAAAATGATGAAGAAGTGTGGGCACTCATTCAAAAGTTACAACAAGATCCCATTACATATGGTACATTTAGCTGGAAAAATGATTCGTTATGGTACAAATATCTCTTATACTTATGTAAGAATTCCCACCTCAAACAAAAGATTCTTATGGAATTACACAACTCTCCCTTAGGATGGCACTCAAGATTTTTAAACACTTACCACAGGGTTAAGAAGGAATTTTTTTGGGATGAGCTTAAATTGGATATTCAAAATTTTGTGGCGAAATGTTTGGTTTACCAACAAAATAAAGTAGAAAGAATTAAGACCCCAAGGCTATTACAACCTTTATCCATTCCATGCCAACGTTGGGAGGAGGTTTCAATGGATTTTATCATAGGTTTGCACAAGACCGAAGGAAAAAGTGTCATCATGGTGGTAGTTGACAGACTTAATAAGTATGAACACTTTTATGCATTATCCCATCCATTTAAATCCAATATAGTTTCTACTACATTTGTGGAAACAATTCAAAAGCTACATGGAAACCCAAAGATTATTATAAGTGACAGAAATCCCATTTTCACTGGAAATTTTTGGACAATTTTTTTTCTTGTCTTGGTGCTCAGTTAGCTCATAGATCATCTTATCATCCTCAATATGATGGGAAAAATGAGATATAAAACAAATGTTTGGAAGCATATCTTCATTGCTTTGTATTTGATAAATAGACACAATGGGTCAAATGGTTGCATCTGGCTCAATTGTGGTATAACACTTCCTTCCATACTGTAGAAAAAATGACCCCATTTTTCGCACTTTAGGGATATCATCCACCATCCATCACATCATATTTAAGAGAAAACTCTAAGGTTCAAGCCATGTAAGATCACATCGAGTATGAACAACAAGTTCTCCAACTCTTATAGGATTACCTCACTTTGGTGCAGAATAGAATGAAACCACATGCATATCAACATTGCAAGGAAAGAAGTTTTGATGTAGGTGACTGGGTATTCCTATGACTATAACCATATAAAAAAATGTCTCTCAAAAAAGCTAATAATCATAATAAATTATCACAAAAATATTATGGTTCGTACAAGGTGTTACAAAAGATTGATACTATGTTTTCCATGATTCATGATTAAAGAAGGTTATAGGTGACAAGCTCCCAATTCAAACAATATTGCTAGAACTCGACGAGGAAGGAAATCATATTGGAACCTGAAGCACTCACAAAAACAAGAACTCAACATCTACGAAATCGATCAATTTCAGAGTATCTCATCAAGTGGAAGAACTTACCCGCTGAAGATTCCACATGGGAGGATGGGAATTTTATGTAGAAGTATCCAAAACTACTTAAGCGTTGAGGGAACCACTTTTTTGAAGGAGAGGGGCATGTTAGGTCTCTATAATACTAGTGATTCCCCCATTACTATTGTTATTGTAGCCTTTATTGTTATTATTGTGGCCCTATTGTTATTATTTTGCCCCATAGAAGCCCACTATTGTTATTTTTGTACGCTTATATTATTATTGTTATGTTGACTTTGATTATATTGTTACCCCTTAGACTCCTATACATAGAAAGGCGTTTTTGTCATTTGTATCATCCAATAATTGTTCATTTGTGTAATGTAAAGGAGGTTGCCCCCTCGAAGACGCTGATTTTGAAGTCATTGATCTATCTTTTATTCTATTATGTGAGTTGGTTACATAATAGGGAGTTACATATTGTTTAGATGTTGAGCCATGTCAGGTGAAGAATATAGCTAGTCACATTGAACGACAATATTGCATGAATATATCAAACTTAGCTTCTTGAGTCATCCAAGCAATAGCTTAAAATGTAGTTTTTCCATCAATAAGCCACTAAACTTCACTTCCATTAGTTGTCAAACCTCTCAGTGGGAAAATGATCCAAAAGTATGAGGATGAAACCATCCTTCAAGCAGTTGTAGTCATGCATCATTAATTGTTACCACCTAATCATGAGCTTTACTAGATCCCTTGGTCCTTATCTTCATAGTCCTATTACCACATGTTATCGTATATCCAAACTACAAAGGATTTCCATATTTAGTCAGCTTTTCTAGAAGCATTTAGCTTTCTCCATTTCCATATGAATGAGAGAGAACATCAATGACAATAATATCTGAAAGAGTGGCATCAAAGGGATCTGCCAAAATTCCTTGAATGCAGGTTTCAACACAACCCATACCTTCTTCCATTTCACATTGCAACAACAATAGAGCCATAAAAAAATGTTACATTATGTTTCTAGTTTTTAACCCTTTACATAGATTACCTATAAACAAATTCTTAAAAAAAATAAAAAAAATATACAATGGAAAGAAAATAAAAAATATATAAAGATTTTCTCTTGGAACCCAAAACCATGAAAAACATATTGATTTATCATTATATTCCTTTCAATGTTATAATAAATTATATACATGTCGAATCATTCTTAAACCCCAATCCACTAACCCTAGATTAGAACATAATTGTAGTTCACTTAACTCGATTTGCAAAATACCATGGGAAATACCATGTGCAAAAAACCATGCACAAAACCGTGAGTGAGTCTGCCCCCCATCCTTGGGTCATGGAAAGAATATAACACATACCTAACATTGTTGACTCCTCTTCTTTGTGGATTGTCAGAATATTATGTTTCCTTAAACTACAACTTCAAACTTTAGTCAAGTTTGAAATTTCATTTCCATTACAAGGAAATTTTGTTGTAATGGCTTTACATATACAATTGAAGGCCAAATTAATGTTGCACCACCAATGGGGTGATAGTTCACTAGTGAGGTTGATGTAATGTTGAGCCATTATCAAGTTTCCATTCTTATTATGGTCTTCCCTATCCATGCGTCTTGACCTAGTATCTATTCCAAAAGGATTTCATGCCAAAAACTTACCTTTCAATGAATCTCAAGCTGATGCAAGACACCACGGTTGAGAATGACACTATCTATGAGTGGAATTCCTCCATATATAAACCACATAATTCTTGTTATGAACGGAATGAATATTGGTAATATTGGACAATTACAAGGTCAAATAGTTTTTGAATGTTTTGATGAAGATTCACAATTTCTTCAATCTTTTTTCCCCGAATAATGATTTGGCTAAATAAGTTATTTCTATGGTTTCCTGTGATTTTAGGAGGATATTCATTTATTGATTCTATTTTGGAGTTCCCATTCATGTGGGAAAGCAAAAATTTCAATTGCATGTTTCACTTAGGCAAGATGGTTAAATACATTCATCTAAAGTTCTATTATGAACTAGGGTAATGTAATATAAAATGTGATATTTTCATAGATCTAACGAAATAAATTGTTTAAAAAGAAAAAAAATGAAACATAGATGAGCAATAGAAGGTCACACATGCTTTAAAGTAAGGGAAAGGATATATTCAAAATTGAAAGAACATATTATATGGGATTTGCTAATAGATTTTCATACAAGAACAATATAATAAATGTCAAGTGTTTCTTAAGTTACTATTACATCAATTTTAGATTGAAATAATCACTCAATGAGTTAATAATAGTCATCTAATCATATGAGGATGGATGATAGAGGCAATTATAATTATTTAAAATGGAATAGTGTTAAACGAGAATGGTGCAATTTCATGAGAGAAATCACATGCTAAAATAATGGATATAGTGAAGTACAGATAAGTTCTATTTTCACAACCATATTCAATAGAGAACAACCAATATGGGAAAAGTATGTGTTAGATGATCATGTCTAGAAAAAATATAACACCTTAATTAATATTTCATTCACTTTTATAATTGGGGGTATTTATACATCATTCAAATCAAATGAAATCATACTTAAAGATGTAACCTTTTATATATACACTTTGAATGATAAGATAGTGATATTCCAAGTTAGATATAGTTCCTTAAATTGGTGGGGTAACCTGGAGTGATAACTAGACCTCACACAAGGAATAGTTACCTAGGAGTTATTTGAGGAAAGATTCAGGAAGAAGTACTTGCCAACATGTTATGAAGAACAACAGGTAGAAACCTTCCATGCTTTGGTACAGGGAAACCAAAAGGTAGAAGAATATGAGATCAAATTAATGGAATTTATTAAACATGTCTCCTACATGGATACTGATTAACACCAAATATATTGTTTCATTAATGGATTCAACCCTAAGAATATGGAAATGGTTAAAATGTGGAACAAATCCTCAGTTATAGAAGATATTGAACATGCTAGCTATGTGGAAGGACACTTGACTTGAATTAGGGAAACAAAGCCATTTTCCTACAACAACAAAGGTTTGGGGGGGAGGCCCCTGAGACCTTCTCTAGGGGAGGAAGTTAGAGGAAAAAAAAATATGGAAATAGGGCTATACCCAGAACACCAAAAGTAGGTATTTTAATGGCTACCAACAAAGATTCAGGGATTCATGCAAGTCGATGTCCGATGTGTGGAACTACAAGTTGGAGCAGGCGTTGTAGCAAAACGAGATATTTCCAAAGATCCCCATAACATTGTGTTTAGAGTCTACCAAGAATCACTTATTGGGGATGTAGTTGACCTCATTACCAATGTAATTGTCCTAAGTTACAAATTGGTAACAACCATAGAGAAGGAAAATCATCAAAGGGAGGAGTAGGCAAACACCATCAGATCTATGCGACAATTGATAATCAACAAGTTGAACACCAATACATCATGATATAAACCTCAGGTATGATAAACAATATAAAAGTTAAATTTTTGTTTGATTCTAGTTCTAAAAATATTTTCATTTCACTAGTTGCATTAGAAAAATGTGGTTTGGCAATGCATGAGCACGGTGACTTTAAACAAGTTGAAATGGCTTTTGGGATAAAACAAGCAGTGGGACCTAGTGTTGACTAATGTCAGGTAAACCTCAACTTGTGTACAACTAAGGGCATATTCCATGAAAATGTGGTTGTATGATGTAATCATCAGCATGGACTAACTAGAAGCTCATTAAATATTTGGTAAACAATTTAGAAAAGAACGTGATTTCTTTAGATGATGAAGGTAGTTCAATTGAGATTTTTCGTATCAAGAGAGGAGTCCACAATTCATCTCCACAATGAAGGTAAAATGTTGTCTCCAACAAGGCTATAAAGTATATGTGGTCGACGCTGTAGGTGACCAGAAAGGACCCTCCCTATATCAACACCTAGTTTTGTCAAAATTTGAGGATGTTTTCCTCAAATAATTACTAGTATTACCCATTGTAAGGGTTGATTTCAGAATAAACTTCAAAATTTATGTAGAGCCAATATCCAAGATACCCTAGTTGTTAATGGCTCTAGAGCTATGTGAGTTACAAATGTTGTTAAAAGAGCTATTGGACTTGGAATTTATTAGACCTAGTATTTCACCTTGGGGCGTACCAGTGATTTTCATCAAGAAGGATGGTTCCTTAAAATTACGCAGAGATTATATGGGTTTTAATTAAGTCACAGTAAATAATAGGATACCTTATATCTAGAATAGATGACCTCTTCGACCAAATGAAGGGATGAGTGGTTTTCTAAAAAAACTATCTACGATCCAAATACCACCAATTGAGAATTAATGAAGGTGACATCCCAAAAACTTCTTTTAAGACTTGGTTTAGGCACTATGAGTTCATAGTAGTTCCATTTAGTTTTACCAATGCACCAATAGTGTTAATTATTCTCATGAATGGTGTGTTCCCAAAGTATTTGGACCAATTTGTGCAATTCTATAAGGATGACACTTTCATGTATTCCAACAATGAAAAGGAGCATGAACAACACCTAAGGGTTTTGTTAACATGCTTAAGAGAAAATTAGTTGTATGGAAATCTATAAAAATATTTTTTCCTTCAAAATAAAATCCATTATCTCGGGCACATCATTTCAAAAGAAGGGATTTTGGTTGACCCATAAAAGATAAAGGCCATAATAGGTTGGATAATATCAAAATGTTCTAATGAGGTGGGGCTAGTGGGCTATTATTGAAGATTCGTGGAAGGGTTTTCAAGTATTTCGAAACCCATCACCTCATTACAACAAAAAAGGGTTAGGTACAAATTGAGAGATGAATGTAACACTGCACTCATCAATATAAATATATTACTAACCAGTTCACCAATACTTTGAGTGCCTGACATGAAGAAGGACTTCATTATTTGCACATATACTTTCAGGTAGAGATTGGGAAGATTATTGAAGCAAGAAGGTGGAGTAATAACTTATTCATTTAGAAATTTGAAGAAACATGAAGATTTGTATGCTACTTAGGACTTACAATTAGCAGCAATGATGCTAGCTTTGAAACTGTGGATATAATACCCTATGAAGAGAAGATTTGAGTTAAGAAATCATCATGATAGTCTGAAACACCTCTTCACTTATAGGGATTTGAATTTTAGGTAGAGGTGGTGGAACGAATTCATTAGTGCGTATGATTTTGGGATTTCATACATCAAGGAAATAGAGAATGTGGTGTCGAATGCACTAGGCAGGAGGCCATGGACCTTCTCCCCAGAACCATTGAGGGTCAACTTGAGGGAGTGTGTGTTAGAAAACATCTTTGAAAATAGCTGGCATCTAAAGCTTACATCAGTGCTCCAGAGTGACAAGTAGATAGAAACAAAGTTTGACAGCTATGTCCTTGAACTAGATCAACTTTTGGGATGTCATGGGAGAATGTCTATCCCTAAGGAAGGGAGTACATGAAGAACCATCCTTGAATATTCACATAGAGCACTTTACTGTCCACATCTTGGAATGAAGAACTGTATGCAACCATGAACAAACTCTTTTATTCGGATGGCATGAATCACAAAGTAATATAGCTTTTCACCAAGTGTCTTGAATGTCAATGAGTGAAGGGTGATCATCACCAGCTAGAAGGACTCTTGAAACCTCATCACATCCCTACATCTAAATGGGAGGTCATTTACATCGATTTCGTTGTGGGATTTTTTCTCACGTCACAAAGGCACAATTTTATATTGGTGGTAGTGGAATAAATTGACCAAAAGTGCCCATTTCATCCTAGTGAGAGACACCTACGATGTTACTAATGTGGCATGAGATTTTATAAGTGAAGTTATTTGGCTACATGGATTACCGAAAAAAATCATTTATGATAGACTCTTGCTTTATATCTACATTTTTGACAAGATTGTATTCAACATTGGGGACTCAATTGAACCCGAGCACCGCATATCATCTAGAAACATATGTGTAGAATAAAAACTTAAATTAGGTTATGGAATATATGTTTAGAATGTATGTCATGGATAATTAGATTTAGTGGGAAATTTGCTTATCATTGGTGGAGTTTTCTTATAATAATAGTTACCATAGTTTAATTGGAATGCCTCCTTATCAAACTATGTATGGGAGACCATTCAAGATACCACTAAGTTGGGAAAGGTTGGAGGAAGAACTAATACTCAGACCATAATTGGTTTAAGAAATGGAGGAATAGGTAAGGAATATTCAAGAAAGGTAAAAGGAATCACATGGTAAGTATAAGAGTTATGTTGATGCACATAGTACTTATATAAGTTATGAAGTGTGAGATACAAATTTTATTCGTATTCAACCCAACGAAAGCATTATTCAGTTTGAGAAAAGGACAAAGTTGTCACATCAATTTATAGGACCTTTCAGAATCAAAGAGAAAATTGGACCAATGGCATATTATCTTGAACTAGCACCATTTTCATAAAAGTCATTATGTTTTTCATGTATATATTCTATGACATTATGTTTCGAATGAATCTCACAAATTCGGCTGGATGGACTTACATGTCTTGGAAATGTGAACTATAATGGTCAAACAATTACACATATTGGACCATAGGGTTCGATAGCTCAAGAATCACCTCATGGACCAAATTAAGATCCATTAGGACAAGTACAACCTAGGATATATTAACTGGGAGGATGTGGACACTATACATCACAACTACCTCTCACTTATTTAACATTTTTTATGCCCATTTGGCCTAAATAGTTACCTCTTGTGAGTCCTTATTTTCATTTTTATGTTGTTTCATTTAGGAATGCTATTTAATATTGATGAATTCCAATTGGAAAGATGAAATTACTTATATAAAACACTTGACAAAATATGTTTTGTTGATCAAAATATTATATGTAAGACTTATATGATATATGATTTACCTTATTTATCGCTTATTTGGATATTATTTATCTAGTGAATTACTTATCGAAGTTATGATTTATTTGATGTAATATTTACTTCCAATATGTTGATATTAATTACAAAAGATGGGCATGTGGATACCAGACTTAATAACATGATGATTACAATCACTTGTATGTATGTATGTATGTATATATATATATATATATATTATCTATATGAATGGATGAGAACTAACCTATAGATTGGAAAAAACTATATGATAGCCAAGATCCATGCTAGTGACTACAAGATGTTAAGACATCCAACAAGGAATAGTATGGTGTACATTATTCTATTACAATTCGTGTCTTCTTGATATGCAATATTATGACATGGTTAAAGTGCATATTGCAAGTGGTGACTACCCGACTTAATTATTTGATGAAACGTATCCAACTAGTGCGATAGTGTGGTCCATATTATGGTGTTGACCTTAGTCTTTGAGGAGGATTGGAGGGATTTCCCGCTATGTAACCTCCAAGCCTAGAATCATGGGAGTGTAGTGATGGACACACTCCCCTAGATGTGTGATGACGATTTCCAGTTGCCTGCCTAGGAAGCTATGTCAATATTGTCTACGCTTATGCCATCTTTTTTCTATCAATAGTTTGATTAGTATAGCCGATGCCATAATATATTGCAGCTAAGGATGGATAGGATACAAGCATAATTAGTTTAGGGAGGATAGGAGGCTATAATTTAGCTAGATACTCTAGATGCGAAGTGACATCCTTTCTTGACTTGCTTGATTTGACTACTATACCTCTCTCTTCATTTTGTTGTGTCTTATGACATACTACTTTTGAACTACTTGTATCCTTTTGACTCTCACTAGAGGACGAAGTTTTCTGAAGGAGGTGTAAATGTAATTCCCTACCTAATCCTATTATCTTACATTATCTTGTTAGCCTACCTATTGAGTAATTGTATTTTTGTGCTTGATTCCAATAAGTATTATTAGTATATGTATGAGGTATGTGTATGCTAGCTACATACCCACACCTTGCACTAATACATTAGTATTATAAAGCTTAAAATGTTTGATGATTAAATAAATGATTAATCTTGATTAATGACGAATGTTGATTAATATTTAATTAACATTAAAACCTTGGCTTATAATTTTAAAGTTATATTGGTATATACTTATTAATATTCATTTTATTAGATTCTTATGAATATATAATTTTATCCATATGACTTATATTAATATTTTACTATTATTTCATTTCCCAAAGCTTGACAAGTTGTCTCCTCAAATTTATTTCAAAATTAATATTAATATTTCATTTCCAAAAGTTTGACAGGTTGTCTCTTCAAATTTGTTTCATAATTAAATATTAATTTTTCATTTCCCAAAATTTGACAAGTTTCCTCCTCAAATTTATTTACGGATAAGATATAGAGGGGAAATTCAAGGTCATTAAATTAAAAGGGATGGGGGAGTATTTATGACCTTAATATTAGGTAGTTGAGGTAGATGAGTAGGGGAGACATAAAGGGAAGTAGGTTGAGAGGAGAAGGGGGATCATTTGTCTTTTTATTTTTATTTTTATTTGGAATTAGAGGAAAGAATCGAAAGGGGAATGAAGGAAGGATAACTAAGGAGATTGGTTTTGGTTGTGAGATTGATTTTAGTTGTGGTTGAGAGTATTGGACCTATTTTTGGACACACCATGAAAGTTTTTGTTGGACTTAGGAATGGAGGGATAGGGAACCTATGGAGGTAGGAAGTCAGATAGATATTCCTAGTTGGTAGGGTGGAAAATCCAGTTGGGTAGCCCCATAAGGATAACCCCAAGAAAGCCACTAAATTATGTATTCTTATGTTTGTTGTTTTATTTATATAAATTGCTAAAATAAAATTCTTTACATGTTTAACTTTATTGGGTGTTGGAAGACAAATGGGCATTGTCGGGATCTATGCCATGGGCAAAAGTTCAATGAGAAAATATAGTAGGTGGTTGTTTTATGGCCCTCACACACTCAACTTCAATCGCAAGGTGGAAACATGCATGGTTTATATTAATGGTGACTGGATAGGTCGACAAGGCATATCCTTGCTGAGGTGTTATTCTAGAAGCTCAGGACAATTTGGAGGTATTGTTATTGATATTGATACAGGTGTAATTGCAATCTTTGGGTCACATGTGAAGGTACCTCCAGAGGTTCGCTATCTAGGTGAAGACATCCTTACCCTCTTCCCTATGGATGATGACAGTGGTTATGTTAACTCAATGTGCTCTTCTTAAGCCGTTATCCCTGTGATTCAATTCTATCTGATACTTCACTAAAGACAGGTCTCTGAGATGATGTCTAGGGCTAGAAACATTAAGGGAATTTTGAGGTCTAAAATGAGCCTCGTAAGAAAAACATACAACCAAAATAAACTTTATAAGAACCAATAGGATTCAAGATGATGATATCAACCATGGAGGGTGATTCACAATTTTTGGAGTAAAAAGTTAAAAGTTAAAAAAATAATAAAATAATAAAACTATTTTTTCAATTCATATTTTCAACTTATCTCCCTAATTTTTTAATAAAATTTCGACCGGGAGTACTCATTGGATGCAAAATTTGGTTCCTCGTACAAGGAGTATTCATGTTGCATACTTTCGATGGACCTTGCTACATGAAAAATGAGAAATACATGAAAAAAATGTGTCTACAATCATGTTTTTCATGTATTTCTCATTTTTCATGTAGTAGGGTTCATCAAAAGTATGGAACATGAGTACTCCTTGGATGAGGAATCAAATTTTGCATTCAATGAGTGTCATTTCTTGAAATTTGAGTAAACTCATTGGGAGATAAGTTGAAAATAAATGTTGAAAAAATAGTTTTTTATTTTTACCCTATCAAATTTGATGATGTAATCTAATCTTACTTTATTATTTCCACTATTATTTTATAATTTCCTTAGGAGGACATTTTAGACCTCAAAATTCCGCTAATGGGAAATATTCCGTGAAATTTGGGAGGAAATATTGTTTATAATGGGATGTATGAATATAATAGGATTTTCTCTATATGTTATGGAATTTTGCTTTCTAGGATGTGCATGTATTTTGGGGTCTGAGTATTGGAATTTTGTCTATGCTTCTTGCATGGGAAATTTTCTCCATTATCTAGTCTTTTTGATGTACCTATTTCCCTTTAAGAAGAGAGGTCTACTGAGAAAGAATACAGTGGAATGGATTCTAGGTATTGCTTGAAGAAGGCTCGGGGAGGCATGGGTTGTTGTGCTCAACCTGTCTCAGCATATCCAACTCATAATCATGGGAAGAAATATGGTTTATAGCCTTAACACTAACTTTTTTGTGGTGTTCTGTTGTGGAAATTCTATAGGCTTGAATTATCAGTGTTTACACAAGGACCCTACGCTAGTATGTCGGTTCAAGCTAGACATCTTAGCATTTGATTTCAGGTTTTCCTTTCACCTTCGTGGTTGGCAAAGTTGCAATACTATGCATCCAGCCTCTGGAAGAGACAACTTAGCAAGGGGAGGTCGGGGGAGGAATCAAAGTGTTAGTTAGAGGTGGGAAGGAAACCAATCCCAACCATGTACAGGTAGGGGATGAGGTCATAAATCCACCTTTGGACTTACTCGGGAAGTTGCTCAAGCCTATCAAACTAGTACGCCACCTCAGATCAGACAGTTAATATTTGGGTGCGAAATGGATTTAAATCAACAAGAAGAAATCATGGTTTTAGATGTGAAGGAATGGCGAGACCTAGTTCTGGACCTTGGACATTCTAGAGGTTGATCCTCTTAGTACAAACATATTGTTTATCTTTACTGGTTGACAAAGAATATTGTGGCTAGAGTCTTGGCGACTGCTTCAGTAGGTCCCTCCAAGACCGATCCCAAACTCTATGAAATTCATAAGGAATTTCAGCTCATATAAATGTAGATTCAGCAACTGAATACCTGCCTCAGCCACATGGAGAAGCATATTCCATGTCTCCCTTAGATGAAATTTCTAGGTTCCAGTCTGAAAGACCCAACACCCATGGACTCATTCGATCTCAATCTCTTTTGTTTTTGGATCGATTGTAATGTGGTAAGATGGCCAATAGACTTGGTTTCCAAATGGGCAAGTTGAGGCCACCTAGCCATATGGATATTGATGTAACCTGCCTGTTTTTTATGAAAATGAATGAAAAAGGTCTTGCAAAAAGAAAATTTCGTAGAAGTAGTTTGCCCTAAGTTGCAGTTGTTGAAGGAAGAGACACAACCTTGTATAATGAAGCCAAGATGAGATGCTTTCTTTGCAGAAAAGAATTTTACCCTCAAGAAGAAATCAAGAAGGGACACCATCTATAACAAATACCTATTGTATAAGGAAGAAAAAAAATCAAGTTGAACTCCATAATTTGTTTAGTGAAGCAGGAGATTAGCTTCAAGTTTGAGAGAAATGAATAAAATTTTGGGAAAGAAAGATACACATGAATCCTTCCATTTAATAGTAAAATCATTTTTGGGTTCATTTATTTCAAGTTTCAATGCATTGGATTACAAATTAGAAAGAAGGTGGAATTATTTTTCCTGAACAATTTTTTTAATGTGGTAAAATTGGTTTATTTTATCGTCCATGCTTTAGCTATTGTTTTCATATTAAGAAAGAAAGATGGTGGAGTCATCTTAATAAAGGCAAAACTTCCAAATAGAAATTCGAACCATGGACAACTAATTGCCCTAAGAAAAAAGAGAAACAACGATAACATTGTTATCTTGAAAGCATAAAAATAGGGGGAAAATGTAGTAATGGAGAAAGAACAATATGTTACCAAAATGAGGGACCACTTGTATAATAGTGAAAACTACAAGAGTCTCAAAGAATAACCTATTGCTAAGATTACCAAGTTGGTTAGGAATGGTATCAAGGATTATAACCTTGATGATAAAATGAAGAAACACCTTTCTACAAATAATGAAATCACCCCTCAAATTTACGGAGCCCCAAAAATTCATAAATTACGTGCATGCCTTAGAACCATTTTTAACGTTATTGGGGCACCCACATACAAATTATCCAAGTATGTTACAAGCACCTTGGCTCCACTAGTTGGTAAATATAATTGATACATTAAAGACTCCAATCATTATATGGATCTTATAAAGAAAGAAAATTTGGATCCTCGGGATAAGATTGTAAGTTTTAACGTTGTTCAACTCTTCAAAAAAATCATTTTAGATGAAACTATTCAGGTGGTAAAATAGGTCACATACCCTGAGACTACGAGACTTGGAGAGGTAAGTCTTAATTTCATATTCTTCACCTTCCAAGGTGAATTATTTGAGTAATCATCTGGAGTGGCTATGGAGTCCCCACAATCCCTTATAGTAGCCAACCTTTTTATGGAATTTTTTAAAAAGAAAGCCTTGGAAACCTACCTTATGAAACCTAAATACTGGATCAAGTTTGTTCATGAAACTAGTGTAAATTGGCCACATGGGGAAAATTAGTTAAGAAAATTTCTAGACCACATTAGCAACATATCTAAAGACATCAAGTTCACTATGGAGGTAGAAGAAAACAACAACATCCCCTTCTTGGACATTCTCCTCCTTAGGAATGAAGATGGATCACTCGACCACAAGGTGTTTAGAAAGAAAGCATGCATAGATAACTACCTACATGCTGAGTCACACCGTCATCTATCTCAAAAGATGGGGGTGCTTAAAACCATCTTCACAAGAGAATTAAGAATATCAAACATATAACATATGGAGGAGGAAATAAGATATTTGAAAAAAGTCTTTTCTATCATTGGATATAAAAATAAAGACTTCATAAAAACCATCAAAAGAGAAAGAAACATAAATGGAATATGACCCTCTTCGACACACTCCAAAATTGCTAATAAGAAGACTTATCTACCATAAACTCTGGGAGCCACAGATAAGCTAGCCAAGGTTCTTAGAAAGAAAAATATTGATACCTCTTTCAAGCCCTTAACAACCATAAGACAAATGATGAGATCAATAAAAGATAGTCTGTCTCACCTCCAACACAGAGGGATTTATAAGGTCTTGTGTTCATGTGGAGAATTTTATATTGGAGGGACACTAAGATCCTTCAGAATTAGACTCAAAGAACATGGTGTTGGCATAAAAAATGGTAGAACTTAGTCTTCAACACTTGCAGAGAAATCATCAAAGACATGTTAATGTTGGCATTAAGGCACAAGTTTGGGGCTATGGCACAGGTGTTTTCCTTGATGGCAACCTTCTTTGGTAACAGATCTCAGTTCAGGCACTCAAAAAGTAGAAAAAGTCATATACGCAGGTTCATCTAGGGCGCGTATACACGTAGCTTAGGTGAAGTAAAGGCGCGTATACGTAGGTTGTTCCATACGCATATGCGTATGCACGCAAGTTGCAGACTATTGAAATTGCGTATATGCTTTAAGTTGTGATCTAGCTGTTTCTGCTTATTGTTGCTGTGTTCTGGGTTCTGTTGTGAGGTTTTTGGTACTGTGTTTGGGTACAACTGGCAGAGGAGTATCTTCAGATCTAGTTGGTGAAAAGGAGTTTGGTTGATGAAGATTTTCTTGATAACTGTTTGATGTTCATGGATCCAGTCTGAAAATTGATGAAACATGGTCCCTGGAAGAAAGAGAAGGTTGTAGCCTTCCTGTAGGCCAGCACCTACGTACAGTATCCTTGGCTAGTGCAAGAGCTAAGGGGGTTTAGCGCCCTTCCAAGGGAAGGCTGGAAAACGAGAGAGAGTTGTAGCTCTCTGTAGGTTGCAGCCTGTGTACTGGTGAAGGACTGCACCAGTACATTGTAAACAAAAGTTTCTAATTTAAGGAAAGATAGAGACGAAATGCAGCAAGTGGTTTTCACCCACATTGGGTTTCCACCTTATATCTGGTGTTCTTGTGTGTGATTGTCTTTCTACTCTGTTTTACTATCTCTGGTTACTGGTTATTTGATGCTGTATCTCAGATTAACAAACATCATCTAGAGTTCAAGTAAATTAAAAGTTTGCTCTGTGTACGCTGGTTTACTTATGAATAGTTGCGTATATACGTGAGTTGAATTATTTGAAGTAGCATATGCAATTTGATTTTTAAAAAGGATTATTTGACTTGATAATACTGATTCACCCCCCCTCTCAGTATTATTTTCAACAATTGGATCAGAGCAGGTCCTTCTGAAGAAGCTGAACACTTGAAAGGAGATCTTTCATCATGAGCAACTACGAGAGGGAAGCATCTATCAGGCCACCGATTTTTGATGGGACAAACTTCAATTATTGGAAGGTAAGAGTTACTGCATATCTTCAATCTCTTGGTACAGAAGTTTGGGCTATCATAGAGACAGGTTACACTTTTCCTTCAGCTACTCCTACAAATGCGGCCGAAGAGAAGAAATATGAAACAAATGCCAAAGCAGTCAATACTTTGCTGGGATGCTTATCTCAAACAGAATTTGTGAAGGTTATGCAATATAAATCGGCAAATGAAATATGGGACAAGATTGTCTTGAGCTACGAAGGAGATAAACAGGTAAAGCGTGCTAAACTTCAAACTCTCGGGATTCAATATGAGAATCTCGGGATGTATAATGATGAAAATGTGGCTAACTACTTTCTTCGGGTAGATGAGATTGTTAATTGCATGAAAAATTTGGGTGAAGAAATAAAATAGGCTATTGTGGTTGAAAAGGTTCTAAGATCATTGTCCCCCAAGTTTGAATCTAAAGTATCTGCAATAGAAGAAAAAGAAAATCTACGAATTCTTACTATGTCTCAGCTACATGGAATTCTAACTGCTTATGAAATGAGAAAGGGAGGTCCCTCAGATAGAAGAGAAGCTGCTTTCAAGGCGTCAGGCAAAGGAGATTATTATGAAGCAAGTCACGTACCAGAAGAAGAAGAAGAAGAATCAAATTTTGTCAGAAATCTTCAAAGGGGTTTTGGAAGGTTCAGAGGTAAGTTACCTTTTAAATGCTTTGCTTGTGGAAGAGTAGGTCATTATGCTGCAAAATGTCCCTACAAGGATAAAGGAAAGGAACATGCTAGATGGAAAAAAAACCAGGGTGCAAATAAGAAAAGCTACTACACTCATGAAGATAGTGATGGTCTATCAAATAGTGATGAAGATGAACAAGGTAATGAATATAAACTGTTAATGGCATTCGAAGATGATGATTATATGGATGCTATAGATGTGGATAACCTTTTTGAAGAAATTACTAGACTCAAGAGATGTATAGAAGAAAAGAATATGATCATTGATACTCTACAATTTCAAATTGATGAAAAGGAAAAACATTTTGAAAAGTTAGAAGGTGAAATTGTTGCTCTTAGAAAAGAGATTGAGAAAACAAAAGATATTAATCTTAAGTTTGTCAAAGGATCTGAAACTTTGGATGAGATTATCAATGTACAATTTTCTCCTCTAAACAAGACAGGTCTGGGCTATAATGGAGAAACTTCTCAAGCATCCACTTCAAAAAGTTATCTTGATGCAGCAAAAAGGAGTGAGGAAAAGCACAATGGAGACTATCAGGTAAAGCAGGGACAAATTGCAAACAAAGGCTATCAGGGGCAATTTGTTTTAAGAGTGAACAAAAGCTACGACCAGCCACAGGTAAAGTCTTCTCAATTTGGTTCAAGAATGAATAACAATAGAGATTACAATCACTTGGCCAGTAGATTTGATAACCGCAGAAGTTTCTTCAATGGACAATGTTTTTCTTGTCATAATATTGGTCACAAGGCAGCTCAATGTGTTGCATATAAAACAATCATGACTAGAGAAGCTCAAAAACAAAGAAGTATGACCGGGATTACAAAAAGGACCTATAACAACTTTTCGGCTCTTGAAAATGAAGTTGAATGTTCTATTTGCAATAACTTTGGTCATGAAGATTCTGAATGCAGGAGCAGGTTTTAGCAGAAAAAGGAACAAGCCTCAAGCACCAAAACATGTAGAATAAGGAACCACAAACAGAAAGATGTGGGATAGCATTTTATGTAGAGGGACAAGAAAATCTATGGTACATTTACAGTGGATGTTCGAAGCATATGATAGGTGATAGAGAAAAACTTGAGTCTTACTTTGCTCTAGAAAAGGGAAAGAAAGTTTCTTTTGGAAATGATACTCCTGCAACTGTAAAAGGAAAAGGCGTTGCTCGGTTAAAATAAAAGGTCAAGGCTGGAAATGTTTGTATGTTGATGGATTGAAGCATAATCTTCTAAGTGTTAGCCAGATGTGTGATCAAAGAACCGAGGTAATATTCAGGTCAAATGGATGTCTTGTTCGTGATCTTGATACAGGTAAAACAGTGATCAAAGGCAAAAGAACTCCAAATAATCTGTACATATTTGAAGAAGAACAACAATAATGCTATCTGAGCAAGGATGATGAGCACTGGTTATGGCATCGGAGGTTGGGGCATCTAAGCTTTTCACAAATAAGGAAAGCATGCAAATATCAGGCAGTTCGCGATCTTCCAGATATCAAAAATCCTGACAACACCATATGCAAATCATGTCAGTTTGGAAAACAAGCCAGAACTAGCTTTCCAGATAAGGAAGGATCAGCTAGCATGCCTCTTGAGCTAGTACATACAGATACATGCGGTCCTTTCAGGAAAAGAACACCTCGAGGAGAATAATACTTGATATTATTCATTGACGATTTCTCCAGGTTTGTCTGGTTAGGACTTATGAAGCACACATATGAAGCATTCAAAAAATTCAAAGCCTTCAAAGCCTTGGCTGAAAATGAATCGGGTCACAAAATTAAGTGCCTTAGATCCGACAGAGGTGGGGAGTTTACCTCAAATGAATTTTTTGATTTCTGTGAAGAACATGAGATAAGAAGAGAATTCTCTACAGCTAGAACTCCTCAGCAAAATGGAGTTGTGGAAAGAATCAACAGAACAGTCCAACAAATGGCCCGTGCTATGCTTGATGAATCAGGAACTCCCGCAACTTTCTAGGGTGAAGCTGCTCATGCTGCGGTTGTTTTTCTAAACAAAACAAATGTCCTGGTGAACAACACTCAAAATCCTCATGAGCTTTGGAATGGTAAGAATCCTTCGGTAAAGCACTTCAAAATCTTTGGGAGCAAATGCTATATTAAGAATACTGATGAGAAACTTGGCAAACTTGAACCTAGAGCAGATGAAGGCATTCTTCTTGGTTACTCTCCACATAGCAAAGCATACAAGTGCTACAATAAAAGACTTGGCAGAATTGTTGAAAGCATTGATGTAGTGGTTGATGAGAAGGAATACATCCCTAGACAAGTACATCATGAAGACATCGAAGAAGATGAAGGCTACCCTCAACAACAGAATGATGAAGAACCTCAAGAAGAACCAGAGGAGCAGAAAAGAATAGAAGAAAAGACTCCATCCAGATATGTTCAGAAGAATCATCCAGAATCTCAGATTATGGGGCAGAAAGAAGCAGGTGTACAAACAAGAAGAACAGTTGCAGAAGCCTCAAGCTATTTGGCATTAATCTCCTCTACTGAACCACAAAATGTGAAAGAGGCATGCGAAGATGAATGTTGGATAAAAGAAATGGATGAAGAACTTGAGCAAATCGAAAGGAACAAAACTTGGGAACTGGTTCCTAGACCAAAGGATAAGAATGTTATCGGAACAAAATGGGTCTTCAAAAATAAATTGAATGAAAATGGAGAAGTAATTAGAAACAAGGCCAGACTTGTTTGTAAAGGGTATGCGCAACAAGAAGGAATAGACTTTGAAGAAACCTTTGTTCCTGTTGCAAGACTTGAGGCCATCTGAATGTTCCTTGCTCTCTCAAGTTTTCAAAACTTCAAAGTATTTCAAATGGACGTGAAATCAGCCTTTCTGAATGGAGACTTGGAAGAAGAAGTATACATTGAACAACCAGATGGGTTCATTCTAGGAAATGATCCAAATCTTGTGTGCAGATTGAAAAAGGCTCTCTATGGAATCAAACAAGCTCCAAGGGCTTGGTACTATCGTTTGGACAAATATCTTCATCAACAAGGTTTTTCAAAAGGATCAGCAGATAGCAATCTTTATATTAAAGTTGAAGATGAT
>APFE030650639.1:55817-70134 GCA_000404065.3 Pinus taeda | reverse complement strand
CCATGGGGGACATTTCATTATGCCAAGATGCCGTTTGGATTGAAGAACGTTGGCGCCACATTTCAGCGGGCAATGGATATGACCTTTGCTAATGAGAAAGATGTCTTTTTGGTTGTTTATCTTGATGATCTGACCGTGTTTTCTAAATCAGATGAAGAGCATTTGTTTCATTTGACTAAGGTGTTCCAAAAGTGCAGAAAGTATGGTATCTCGTTGAATCCGAAGAAGAACCTTTTTGCTATGAGCGAAGGCAAGCTGCTGGGTCATATTATTTCTAAAGATGGCATTCGAATAGATCCTGCACGGGTGGAAGCAATTCAGCAATTAGAGCAGCCCCGAAGCAAGAAGGAGATTCAGTCCTTCAATGGCAAATTGAATTTTCTGCGTCACTTTATTCCCAATTTGGCCGAACATCTTAGAGAGATAACCAACATGCTCAAAAAGGAAGCGAGCTCAAATGGACCGAAGAAGCGGTAAAGTCTTTTAACTTGGTAAAGTTAATCTTATCTTCAGCCCCAACTTTGATCAGCAGCCCAGATTATACACAAGATTTTATTTTATTTTCATTTGCTTCTAAGCATACGTTGGCAACCGTGTTGATGCAAAAGAGAGATGGAGTCGAGAGGCCCATATCTTTTTTCAGCCGCATCATAAGGGACGGGGCACTGAATTATAATATCATTGAGAAGCAAGCATTGGCACTGATAAAAGCTTTGAAAGATTTCCGGGTATACATACTCAATTCTCACATTTTGGCATATGTTCCCAACGCAGCTGTGAAGGATGTTTTAGTACAAACGGAGCCGGAAGGAAGAAGGGGTAAGTGGATCGCTGCACTGTTAGAATATGATGTGGAAATTAAGCCTACCAAGTTGATTAAAGGTCAAGGTCTTGCTAAGTTGATGGCTGAAACAAATCTCCATGTCCTAGACATCAATCTGATTGCTGTTTATCCGATGAAGACGAAGAAAATTCAGCTTTACAGGTATCGGATATCTTTGTTTCCTCTCCTTGGTATACTGATATAGTATATGTGCTTCAAAATTTGTCTTCACCCCCTGGGATGCCTAGAAACAAAGCTAGAACATTGAAGCTAAAGGCAACAAAATTTTGCATCATCAAATCTGCACTTTATTGGAAAGATCCTGGTGGCATCTTGCTGAACTGTTTGGTCGAAGAAGAAGCTAAGATAGCAGTAGAAGATTTTCATAAAGGTGACCGTGGGGGTCACTTGCTTTGGAAGACCAAGGCTAATAAGATCTTGAGAGCTGGTTTCTATTGGCCTTCTTTATTTTCTGATGTATATAAAGCAGTTAAGAGTTGTCATGAATGTCAAATTTTTCAAGGAAGCAAAAATTACAGTCGTTACCTCTCAAGCCCATTGAAATCAGTGCACCATTTTAGCAATGGGGTGTGGATTTTATTGGTGAAATCCACCCAGCATCTTCCGGGAAACATCGATGGATCTTGACCGCCACAGATTACTTCACGAAGTGGATTGAAGCCATTCCCACTCGGCAGGCCACGAACTCGGTAATTATTTCTTTTCTTGAGAATAACATATTGTCACGTTTCGACTGTCCACATAAGTTGATTACAGATAATGCAGTAGCGTTTAAATCGAAGAAAATGGTTGATTTTTGTTACAAATATAACATCATCTTGGGGCATTCGACCGCCTACCATCCACAAGGAAATGAGCTGGCCGAATCTTCAAACAAATCTCTAGTGAACATCATCAAGAAATTGTTGGAAATCAACAAGAAGAGCTGGCACAAAAAGTTAGTAAATGCATTATGGGCTGATCGTGTAAGTCAAAAGAAGTCAATTGGTATGTCACCCTTTGAATTGGTCTACGGGACTGATGCAGTGTTTCCTACTTCACTTAGTGTTCCAGTGGCAAAGTTGCTTCAAGAAGCTAGTGATGAGGAGGATCCTATGCAACGGAGGATTAGTCAAATGATCCATTTACAACAGACACGAGATGAAGTTCTTCAAAATTCCCTGAAGTTGCAAGAGCGCATCAAGAAAATTTATGACAGAAAAGCAAACCCGGATGATTTTCAGATAGATGATGTTGTTTTGAGATGGGATGCCCGAAATGAAGATAAAGGGAAGCATGGAAAATTCGACAACTTGTGGAAAGGCCCCTACAAAATTGCAGCATACTGTGGTCCAAATTCCTTTCTTCTCAAAGAAATGAATGGTGATGAATGTCTCGGTGGGTCGGTGAATGGCCGGCTGCTCAAAAGGTATTATGCTTGAGCATTTTCTGCTCTAATCACTCTCATTGTAACTACCATTTTACTTTCATTCTGCAGCAAGAGTAAACTAATCTCCCATCTTTAATCTGGGGCCCGCGGTGAAGGCTATAATTCTGAACATGGTGATTAGTTGGTTTGAGTTTTTCAAGTTGTTTCAGTCAGTCTATTTTCTGCATAAAGCGAGTTGGTTTGTGTCAAAGTTAGTTTAAATTTCAGTCAATTGTCAAAGTCAATAAAGTTGTCCAAATTTGGGTCACATGTGTAAATAATGACTCCATCGCCCAATGATGATAAAGCACTGGTCTGCTCTCCCAGAGGTCTAAGGTTCTTGGTACCTCCAAGGAGCTACCATCCCCATTGGAGCCAATGTTAGAGTCGGTCTAGTAGCCCTCCATCGGCGATCAAAGCTCTTTGCATTTGCATAGGTAGGTGTCTCATCAATGTCATTTTTTGCATCCCATTAGGCATGCCATAACCCTGATGGAGAAGCTGGTGTCTTTTTCCCCCTCTTGGCATTGCTAGACCAAAGTCATTTTAGTCATTAAACTCTTTCAAGATTGTCTTGTCTTGTCTTGAGGTCAAATTCCTAGGTCTAGGGTTTTGGTCAAGTTTATCTTCAAGTTCATGTCTTTGAAGGTCAATAAATGTTCAGCAAGCCAGAGGGATGATTTTAAAGGTGCTTCTTCGCAAATTTCTATCTTGTACAATTAATTTTCACCTTGGATTTAAAAACTCTGTTTTTAAAGCCAAGGCCATTTTTCAATTTTTTGTAAAAAGTGATGAAATTTCAAAAAAACTTCCAAGGACAGCAATGTAACCCTGGCTCCCTTGCCAAGATCCCTCAGATGATATCCCTGCAAAAAGAATTGAGCAAAAGCATTAAATGAGTCAATTTCAGGACAAAGGAAACCAAAAAAGTCAAGTTTTTAAAGTGTCAAAGGAAAAACATTATAAAGAGGGTTTGGGCATGAAATTATTTCAAATCAAAGTTATAAAAGCCCAATCTCCCTCCATTTACCCTTATTGTGCATCCAAGTCTCTTGCAAGAGAGATTGGGCGAGTGATTGAGTGAAAGTTTGAGTGAATTTGGGAGCTGGACAGGCGCGCGACCCGTCAGGCCAGGCACACGACCCGTCAGAGGCGCGCGACCCGTCAAGTGCCTTCCACAGTGCATTTTTTTCAACGGGCGTGACCTGTCAGAGGCACGGAACCTGTTGGGTGAGGCGCGCGACCCGTCAACGCCCTCCTTTTGAAATCGACTGCAAATTCACCCAAGGAGCTATCAAATCGCCGATTTGCCTGAGGGTTTTATGTTGTTTGAAAGGTATTCCCCTTGTAATCATTTTTCCCATTCCCTTTTCCTTTCCTTGATATTCCATGTAAATTTCCCTTGCTAAATTGTAAAGAAAACCTAAACCCTACCCCTCTTCCCTAAAAAATAAAAACTCAAGCCCTAACCCTACCCCTCATTATGCCCATGTAAACAAATGTATATCATGATGCATATGCAATGATTTTTGCAATGTTTTTCTCTTAAATCCCTATTTTATATATTTATTCCCATTTTCCCTTTAGAAGTGCCCCTCCCCTAACATTCCCCTCATGTTCCTTGTCCCCTTGAAACAACATATAAATCAGCATTTTACAGGTAGAAATAGCAGTACATTCTGGCCACTCTGCTCCTTAAACAATGTCAGAAACTGAAACCTATGAGCAGAGTGATGACCAGGCATCAGCTTCAGAGATTGAGGTACAGAGGAGGCCATATAAGGGTGGAAAGGGTGGTCATCACAGGAGAGAGGAGCCCACCTCTTTGGCAGATTTACAGGCTTGTCCTATGGCAATATCATGTTTTCAGTACATGTCTTGCTATGAGTTTTGCGAGAAGATCTCTCGGATTCAGCACCACAGAGAGTTGGCTCGCCTATTTGTTTTACACCTGCATGATGGACATGTCAACCTTGCCGGGGTGGACTTTATTTTGACACCCGAGGTGATTGCACAGGCTATAGGGATACCTAATGTCGGGGAGATATGGAATAAGCGCAAGGTGTTGGACAATGTTCAGTTTGAGCATTTTGTTAGACCATCATTCATGAGATAATTGACAGGTGTGTTTCCATTCAGATTCCTCAGGAGTGAGTATGCTCTCATGATGAGGCTCATCATGCTCTATTTTACCTGTGAGGGCAGATTTTCACAAATATATTCGTACCATATCCGCATATTGATGCACTTCACACGGGTACGGATTTGATGAATATCCCTGTTTTCTTTCTCAGAACATTGAGAGGATGGTGTCCATAATGCAGAGGAAGAGCCCGACACAGCAGTATAGGAGCCTTTACCATTATGGTTTGATTCAACTTGTAGTATTACATCAGTTGGCTCAGCGAGGCATCTCATGGGAGGAGTTCATCTCTCGTGAACTTTTCACATCATCACCCCTGCCACATCCTGAGGTTGTTCACGAGGAGGGAGGACCATCTCAGCAGCATGACATCCACGTCACTAGACATATCAGCTCCTCACCTTTGGTTACTTATCAGAGAGGCCAGAGGGCCTTATTTGCAGCAACTCAGTGAGTACTTTCTCCACAGCAGGTGGAAGGGGTCTCACCTTCTTCATCAGCACCGCGAGTGTTATCTCCACACCAGCTGAAAGGGGCCTCGCTTCTGACAGCAGCACAGGTATCAGAGAGGGGCAAGCAACCCATGATTGAGGAGGGATTGTCAGGTGATCCAGATATTGACATTATTAATCTTGACGCCTGTTCTCCTAGCTCAGAGCTTAAAGATATCATCCGAGAGCAAAGGACTGAGAATGAGTTGCTGCACACGAAATTGCAGATGGCAAAATGGATAATTAACTATTTAGAGCAGCGCAACAAACAGTTGGAGGATGAGCACAAGCTTTATGAGCTGCGGAAGATTCGTGAAGACCGAGAATTGGCTCGTAGGAGACCCGGTGATTTGACACCCATAGATCGAGAATCTATGCTTATTTGGGACAATTCTCATTTGAAAAGGTTGTTGGCTAAGGCCAACCAAGATAAGAAACTGTTGAGGAACATGAAGAACCATTATTGGGTGCGGATGCACGTGTGCAAAGCGAAGATGAAGGTGCTTCAAAGGCGGTTGATCGAGGCACTAAAACGGAGAAAGAGGCCCTATCCCCTCCATATCTTGGTCGAGGCTTCAATCAAGGACCAAGGCACTAAATATCCTAGCCACAGCACAAATCCCAAGAAATTTTGAGCATTTTGGGTGAATTTTGGTTTTTTCAGGCAATTTACAGGTTTTCTCCATTAACGGGTCTGACCCCCCGTGAGACCCTTCATCCCGGCAACTCCATTTTGAAAAAACTTAGCATTTCCAGATTTTTCATGCAAAGTTACACATGCTCATCAAAGGACTAGAGATTTGGCGAAGTTTTGGGCCTCCAGAAAGTCAAAAAACAAGCAAAAAATGACTTTCTGCCACATTTTTGACACACAGAAAGCACTCTTGGGAGATTGCAATTTTGGAGGGGAAAATGACCACCAAATTCAGAAATTCCAGTTGAGTTGGTACTCACAGACCTTTCCAACAAGCCTACTCTTGCCCAATTTGGACACCTGGAAGTGCCCCAAAAGTGCCCTCAAAGGCGCGCGACCCGTCAGGCAGAGGCGCGCGACTTATCAGGCAATTTTCTCAAAATTTCACTGTATAGCTCAGAAAAACACAGATTTGACCATGTTTGACTTTTTGGAGTGGATTGTTATCCTCCTTGATGTAAATAATATAATTTTTTTTTATACTCTTACACTTATGTATCTCTTCTAGAAGATTCATTCATGAAATAGGTGAAAATTAAATGAATGAATTGGTTTCCTAGTTTATAGAGGCAAGTTGTTTTGGCTGCCTAGTTTTAAGTGCTTAGTTTAGAAATGGTTGAAACAGCTCCTAGGATAGTGAGCTCGACCCCTAGAGGCAAGGAAAGTTTTTAGCTTGCCTATATTATGTATTTTCCTAGTCATTTTCAGAGGTTGGAAGGTTGGACTCTTGAGGGAGAAGCTATCATTGTATTATTTCACTGTATCTCTGCAATTTTTGGCTAAGGAAGACCAGGGATTTGCAGTCCTTTTTGGGATTCTTGTGGTTACATGTATTGATGGTGTGTTTCTCTATGTACCTGTTAAGTGTGTTATGTGAATCATTTCCTTTCTTTTCCTTCTGCACATTAAGCAAAAGAAGTGTTAAAGTAAGAATTCATGACTGTCATGCTCTGCTTTTAAGTTTGTTTAATTTCAATGTTTTCTACTGTTTAAGGAGAATTCAAAGTTATTGTTTGCTCTCCTTAACTCCTCACCTGTAATTCCTAATCATCCACCTCAATCAAAGGCATCAATACTGTCTCCTACCTCGCCCCAAAGAACCCCCTGCAGAAACTGTGTCCAATCCCCGCACCCAAAATTGCCATCCCCTCAATTTTCCACCAAAAACCCTAAAAACCCCAAATCAACCCTTTTGATCAGTTTACTAGCTTAAAATCAGTGTTACCCTATTGGTCATCTCATCCATTGAAGATTGTACTGAGATTGACCGGAGAGAGCCTTCTCCTGCCCCGTAGGGCTAGCTACGAGGCTAAATGGTTTGATGTTGCCTTGAGGTTTGCCTTTTTCAGCCTGAGGTGAAATTTCAAGCGCTAACAGAACACATAGGCCCGAGAATTGCAACAGTAATATGAAGAAGCAAGAGCAACGGCATGTACCGTCGCTATATCACAGCAACTGGCTAAGCTGCATGAGGAAAAGCTGTTGCTCGAACAGGTGGAGGCAATGCAATGCAAAGAGGTGGTCCTCAAGGCTAGATTGGGGCATTAGTTGGACGAGGCATATGTTATCTCTACCACCATTGAAGAGAAGTTGGCAGGCCTACAGAGGACACAACAGAAGGTCAAATAAGACAGTGCACGGCTAGTGACCGAGTAGTTGGTTGAGAAAATTAAGCAGGTAGCCATGCAAAGCGCAGTCGAGGTAGTAGTAGCATAAGTCAATCTAGGAGGTCTCCGTAGTAATATCTCCATGCTAACAGAGTGACTTGAGGGTGATTCATGATATTTTTGTTGGGGGCATATTGGGATAGGGTCCCCTGCGGTCAATTTTTGGGCAAAAGCCGAAGTTTTGGGGAAGAAATCCCAATTTTTTGTTATGTAAAGTGTAAAGTCTCCACAAGTTGTGGTCATGGATCATGTAGATAGTAAGTGTCATAAAAGGATTTTCCCTTATTTTATGTAAGTTGTGTCGGCTTTAGTAGAGCTACCCATGGTCTGCAGACCATGGGATTGTATAAAAAGGAGAGTCTTAGAGAGACTAAGGGATAGTAAGTAAGAGATCAATGAATGTAATGGGTCATTAGAAGTGAAGAGTGAAGATTTTTAGAGTAGAAGAGAGGCTCTACAGCTATGTGCATAGAGGCCTGGAGTAGAGTCTGTAGCTAAGTGCGTGGAGCCCTGCAGCTGAGTGCATAGGGTAGTCTTGAGTTTGTAAGAAAATCCGAAGTATCAATAAAGATAATATTCTGGAAATATCTGTGTTTGGTCCATTTACTTCTATTATGAATGATTGCATTATGTTATGGTAAATTATGGGTTTATGATTTAATACTATATTGATGCATGATTCTGCATATTTTACATTGTTATAAGGACACAAGTAATAATATCTATTTAAGCGAAAAATATCTTAATACATGCTAAACATATTAGACACTTAAGCCAATCTAGGTAATAATAGACTTAGGAGTGATTGCAGAGGTATGTAAGTGATTGATTCAACAATTTAGGGTCCGCGAAGAACAGTCGTAGACCTTTGCGAAGGTCTAGAGGTTGGTACGAGGGGGTTATATCGGTAAGCCTCAATGGCTTTTCAATCTACGTGAGGGAAGGATTAGGGTATAAAACGACATCATAACCATCGCTGGGTGCGAAAACTTGGTTCCAACATCCCCCCATACTGCTTCAGTTGAGATTTCAATCCACGCTTAGTGGATTGATGCCAAAAGGGCTAGTCGTGTAGGGATTTGTTTGGCAAAATTAACTTTGAACCTGGGTCAGGACTCACTAAGCCAACGTTGCCCCTACTTTTGCCTAAAGTATTGCCATCAGATCCACCAGTCCTCTACATACCCAATAGGATAAAATTATTATTTTAGAGGGATTTGAAGTCCTCCAACTTAGTCACTAGAGGATATCCCTCCAACCTAAATGTCTACATGTGACTTTCCCACCAGGTCAAGGCATGGCCCTCTCATTTCAGCCACGCAAATGAAATCTCATATTCTTCCTCTATTTGATTAACACTGAATAAAATTTGAATTGTTGCAACCAATGATTTAGCTTTAGAGCATTGATCTCACCTTGGTACATCTTGATATTGACCTTCACGTCCATTTTGAATAAGGACTACGAATAGTTCACAACACTCGAATTGGGTTGATCTCTTTCCAGTATTTTCTATGGATCAATCTATTTCTATAGAAATTCTACAAATTCTGTACAAATCTCGTTCTAAGACCATGTAGAAAATCTGACTGTAGATTAACCCGATAATGCAATATAACCAAAGAAAAATACTATAACCTACTTCTTCTATCAATATGCATAAGCTTAAAGATTGAGCTCAAGGTCAAGCTGAACACATTTAACCAGAAGAAGAATAATCAATGCACAATACACATGAAAATACTTTGGGGAAAGCCTCAGCTAAAAACCCCACTATTTGTATGATCATACAAGGTGGAAATACATAGAGATTATACAAATCCTTAGCTCTCATAACTATCCAGCTCTCAATACAATCCTCATAGATGCCCACATGCAATCAAAGCTTCTCGCAAGCCTTCTCCTCTGCCCTCCAAGCTCCTATTTCCTTGCATTGTTCCTACTGGATGATTCTCAACTCACCAAGTGGAACACTGCTCTAACACACTGTCAGAACTATGCAATCCTCCAAGGAAGCATACCTTGACTGCATGCATGAGTTTCCTTTATTGGAAAACACATAAAACTGATAGTACACTATCCTTGTCATTTAGCTCAACTGGGTCTTTCTTAGAATAGACATGCATGAGTTATTGATGAGGGAATCTTCAGTTATCTGGAGTACAATGGTTTAGCGCATGCATGCATCAACTGACTAATAACTCACAATTAGTTCCTCAAACAGTTTGGAACTAATTTAACTAGACTTAACTCACTAAATTGAGTTAACAATTTACAACTCAAATATAACTCAATCTTATCTCCTTAATTAAGGGATAATCTCCTTAATTAAGGGATAATCTCCTTAATTTAAGGGATCATTGTTGCATGACTTCATAAAGACTTCTAACTTGAATTTCTTTAACTAATTAATCCATAATGAATTAATTAATTATTTCCAAGAAGCTGGTGAGACTATATTTGATTTTAATTTGCAATTGTAATTCAAGGACAAATTAAAATTGGAATTTCTGGATTCTATTTTTATCATTTATTGTTGCTATTTTCAACACTCCCTCTCAACAAGAAAGGAATTCAACTCGATCCCAATCGTGAACCTTTAGAATGTTATGCATGCAACACTTCTCTCTACTGTTTTTTCTCCAAAAACTCTAGAAACAAAAAACACATCCAACCTGAATCAGTATGACGCATTTGTCATCAAAGTCTATGACTACTAGTGCCTCTGTCAACTGAAAACCTTGTGCTTCTACTGACTCTTTCTTTCTGCACTATTTTCAATCCTTCTTTGTGCTCTTCAGTATCTGACTGCTCTAGCCTCTATCACTTTGATCTCTGTCTGCATCAATCCCATTGATTCCTCCCGCTACTATGTACTTCAGGCTCCCGTAGTAAGGTACAATCCATGAGATAAAACCTCTCAATCGACCCTACCCAATCTTAGCCTTTTTGGGACTATCACTTCACATCACCCCACCTCATACCTAGAGGTATGTCTGCATGTGATCCTCTGCCCACTTGGATCAAAATTCCCCCCTAATGGAGGTATTTGCATGAGTGGATCTCTTCACTCAGTCTCCTCTCTGGTTCTCCAATTGTGGCTCCTCCACAATTGTCTGAGACTTCTTCTGGGGTTTCATGTTGAGAGGTAATTTACTCTCCCTCTCAACCACCATGTCTCTAACATTTTCCTTGCTCCTCAAGGCTTTGCATGCATCTTGAACCTCAAAATAATACAGGTTCTTAACTTGTGAACTGATATGTTTCACCAATCTCATGTTGATGTGTCTAAGGAAAACCTTTCCGTTACTAAATACAACATCATAGCCTTTGTCCTCCAACATCGCAACCAATACCAAGTTCTTCTTCAGTCCAAGCACATACTTCACATCTGTCAAGGTGATAGGAGCTCCATGCTCCCTCTAAAAAGCAATTGTGCCCACTTCTGAAACAGTATACCTTTCGTCGTCACCCATATCTATGTGCATCTTGAGGTCTTTCTCCTCCAAGGTATTGAATAAACTTTTATCACCGGTCATGTGGAATGAGGCTCCACTGTCAATATACCATACACAACCCATCATCGATGACACCATGCATGTGATGAGGGTAAATTCCATTTTGAACTTAGAGGCTAATGCCTCACCTTCCAAGGATCCCTTCTTGGACTTCCTCAATGGGAAATTAGTCACATAATGTCACATCTCATGACAATTAAAGCATCTCACTTTAGACTTGTCACCCTTCTTCCCTCCATGAGAAGAATTTGATTTGGAATGGGAAACCTTCCCCTTCCCTTTCCTTGCCTTACTTGCTAAGGCCATATTTTCTTCATCATCATCCTTGGATGAAAAACCTTCTCGTGTGTTCCTCCTGATCTCCTCCTGCATGAGATCCAACCACAGTCTTTCCCAATCTAATAGTTTCTCCCTTCCATTCACAGAGTCCTAGTAGTTATTCCATCTCTTTGGAAGGCCAAGGAGAGCGAGGCTCACCATATCATCATTGGAAATAGTTATTCCCACACTACTAAGCTCATCTCTATAGGTGGTGAGCTTGTTCAGATATGTGGAAATAGTATCTCCCTTCTCCATCTTCATTCTTCGAAGCTTATCCTTGAGCGCCAATTTTCTTTGGTCACTATTGTTCTGGTAGAGGTCCTTCAATGTCTTCCACATTGAAAATGGAGTATCCTTCCCATGGAGACTCGAGACAATATGGTCTCGAACTCCCTCAAAGATGATATGTCTCACCTTCACCACCCACTTCTTCCACTCAGCCAACTATTGTGCATTAGTTGAAGTTGGCTTTGGGATTTCTTGATCAACGAAATCCTTCAAGCCATTGTCTTCTAATACATCCTCCATGTTATCTTTCCATGCTATGTAATTCGAGCTACCTTCCAAGGCATACTCAACTCTCAAGCCATAGAACGCCATTGGCCAACCTTGAAGTATGATAAGAATTCGATTTGCACCTGCAACCCCAAACTTAAAACTTCGAATTATCTTCTCCATATACTATTCACAGCTCTGATAAACTTGGCTCTGATACCATGTATAAAATCTTCTATAAATCAACTAGCTCTGATAAACTTGGCTCTGATACCATGTAGAAATTCTGCAAATTCTCTACAAATCTCATTCTAAGACCATGTAGAAAACTTGACTCTAGATTAACCCGATAATGCAATATAACCAAAGCAAAATACTATAACCTACTTCTACTATCAACTTGCAGAAGCTTAAATATTGAGATCAAGATCGAGCTAAACACATATAACTGGAAGAAGAAGAATCAATGCACAATACAATGAAAATACTTTGGTGAAAGCCTCAGCTAAAAACCCCACTATTTGTATTATCATACAAGGTGGAAATACATAGAGATTATACAAACCCTTAGCTCTCACAGTTATCCATCTCTCAGTACAATCCTCACAGATGCTCAAGGGAAATCAAAGCTTCTCACAAGCCTTCTCCTCTTCCCTCCAAGCTCCTTTTTCCTTGCATTGTTCCTAGTGGATGATTCTCACCTCACCAAGTGGAACACTGCTCTAACACACTGTCAGAACTATGCAATCCTCCAAGGAACCTTACCTTGACTACATGCATGAGTTTCCTTTATAGGAAAACACATGCAACTGATAGTACACTATCCTTTTCATTTAGCTCAACTAGGTATTTTCTCATAATAGACATGCATGAGTTACTGATCAGGGAATCTTCAGTTATCTAGAGTACATTGGTTGAGTGTATGCATGCATCAACTGACTAATAACTCACAATTAGTTCCTCAAACAATTTGTAACTAAGTTAATTGGACTTAACTCAGTAAATTAATTTAACTAATTTTAACTCAAATATAACTCAAATTTATCTCCTTAATTAAGGGATAATCTCCTTAATTTAATGGATAAATGTTGCATGACTTCAGAAAGACTTCTAACTTGAATTTCTCAAACTAATTAATCCATAATGAATTAATTAATTATTTCCAAATAGCTGGTGAGACTAAATTCGATTTTAATTCACAATTTTAAATCAAGGACAAATTAAAATAGGAATTTCTGGATTCTATTTTCATCAATTTCTTCCCAATATTTTGACCTCCCCTCCAGCCATGAAAGCCTCTCCTTTGTAAGATCATGACAATTATTCACAGATTCGTCATCCATGACTAGGGTTTTATGACTTTTTGTTATCCTTGAAAATATCCACAATATAACCAAACAAACCAGCTATGATACTGATATGATTCGTAAACTATCGTGGATAATCCATTAGATAGTTTGTCTCAACAGATTTGATAGATTATACTTAAAAATATGAAATATGCATTATTAGGTTTATTCCTCTTTAGATTTATGGATCTATAGATTATTGTTTATTGTGTATGCATGCAAATTAAAAATTATGAAAAATAGAGAAAAGGTAAATAAAATATCACCAACAACATTTGACACAATATATATATCCTCGAAAACCCTTTAGGGAGAAAATACAATTGGAAGGTGAGGCCACTTTGCTCTCTTTTCTTAATGGAAAATGGTTGTGAGTACAAGGAAGTATGCTATGTGGCCCATGGGCTACTATAGTGCTCAAATCCTCTTGTTTTCTCTCTCCCTATCCCTCTTGACTACTTTACTCATCAATGGAATAATATACACTTGAAAAGGATGGAACCCCTTTTCCTCCTAGTGTCCCTGTTATAATCCAACTTGATACCTTACTAGTGGTTAGGTTTGATTCCCTCAATTTTAACCCGAGTTACAATATGGAATCTTCTAGAGTATTATTAATCATAATCATGTGGCTAGCACCTTCTCCATGAGTTATCGGGACTCATATGGTGTCCTCTTGAATTATGGTGGTGAAAACGAGGTCAATTTCCAAGTGGCATAACTTTTTAATATGGACTCTAATTGAGGAAATTCTTGCATCATTGGAAAGGTATGATCTATGTGTAGAAGAGGAAAAAAAAATTGTGAAATAAAGTCACAAATTTTTACCTTCAAAAAAAATCATTTGATGCCTCACAATTCTTCTAGAAGGCTTCAAACCCCAATTTTCCAAACAAGGTCCCTAAGGTAAAAATGGTCTTATGAGTTGCTTCCTCCAATTTTTTCAATATAAAAGCATCAAGATGGATGACAAACAATATAATGATCCAATATGGATCAATAAGGCATGTATCCCATGGGATAATATAATGAAAAAGTTCAATTTGTATGCTCTCTCACTATCCCTATCAGCTATTATGTTTGTATATGAAAAAAAACTCCCTTGAAAATAATGGAACCCCTCTTCCTCCCAGTGGCTTAGTTTTAACACAACTGATTGCCTACTAGTGGTTAGGATTTATTCCATTGACTCTTAACTAGAGTTACAATATTTAATATTTTGAATTCTTCTTCTTTATGATCTCATGTCCATCCCATTTTCCATGAATAATGGGGGCTAACATGGCATCCTCCCAAATTATGGTGGTTGAAATAGAAAAGTCAACTTCCAAGTGGCATAACTTTTTCATACAGACTTTGATTGAGCTAATTCTTGCATCATTATATA
>APFE030650639.1:30619-55673 GCA_000404065.3 Pinus taeda | reverse complement strand
GCCTCAAAATGTTCCTAGGAGGTTTAAGACCCCAAACTACAAAATTGGGCCCCATCAGTAAAAATGGTCATGTGAGAAGATTCCTCCACTTTTTTCACTCTGAAAGAATCAATATGTATGAAAAAAATATAATGGTCCAATCCAAATCACACCTTCCCATTTTGAGAGGATCTTGGTCCCCAAAATATTCTACTAAATGAGACAAGGAAATTTTTCCTCCAGCTTCTCTCATGTGTGTTGGCACCAGAATACACCATCCCTAAGAAGTTTTTCTTTAGGGTTATCTAGCAATAGAGGTACCATGAGAATCCATAGGTCCAATACAAGATCTCATAATGATTCCCACAAAACGCATTTATGACGTGTGGCATATAGGCTTGGTTCATGAAGTGTGTAGGGGAAAATCTCACCCAATCATGCCAAAAACAAGTGTTGGCAATTAGGAGACAATGATAGACATGGTGCATGGCATTTAAATTGGAACGGGTTTGGTATTTTTTTCATGTAAAAGATATGATGGCAGGCCTCTTAGCCGATTCAACAGATCATAGTGCCCCACATCGCCAAAGTGCATGGGCATTAGCCCAGCCGAGGGGTGCAAAGGGAGCTACATGGCACCCTCTTGTGCCCCTGTGACACAGGTAAGTCCCCTATGTGGATAGAGGTAACCCCTCTAGCCCTAGAGTGGGTCTAATCACTGCACAAACAATATCAAAGCAAGCTTCCTTAGAAAGTTGGTGTTATGAAGAACTACCTTCAATTGACATTTGTTGAAGTCCTCGTCATGTTGCTCCAACTCTTTGTTCTTCTACTCGTTCATACTTGAAAACAACATGTAGAGAAATGCCACAAACGCAAATAGAAAACAACCAAACAATCTACTTGAAGAGTCAAGGAACCTCAAGCTATCGACATATAATTTAACGCACAATATAGGAAACAAGCTATCGATTTGTATTAATATAAATCAAAGTAAACTTACAACCAGGCCTTGACAACATATGCTTCCTTGAAGGGTCTTGTCGGTATGTCTCAATAAGCATTAACTTGTGAACCATCTCCCAAGTGTTATAGACATTTTTGGGCACTTCAACCCCAATCACAAATGTCCATAAACTGAAGGCTCTTAAGTCCCTAAAAGTGTTGCTTCACTGCCTAAAGGAACAAGGTCAACTGATTACATCATCTCCCAGAAGTTCTCCACTGAAAATTGCTCATAAATGGTCAAAATTGGACCATACTAAAAGCTCAATGCAGAGGGTGCGATGCATATCACCTTCCCAATGTGCAGGGTGCGATGCATACTATTTTTCTCCTCTGTAGGGTGCGATGGTTGGGAATGGACAAATGGTAGGGACAAAAATGCGAGGTGGAAGATCATGGAATCTTCTAGAAGCTCCCCCTCTGACACTTGCCACTCCATTTTCGACCAGGGATGAGTATGAGATCATCATTCTCCAAGTGGAATCAGGAACTATCAGAGAGAAGACACTAATCAAGATCCCAAAAGATGACTCGCCTCTCTGTAATCATCTATATATGGATCCCTCATCACAGAGATCCAGAGGCTGGAATTTTGTATCTTATAGAGAAGTGCTATTGGTATTCTGGTGTACATTCATAATGTTGGGTGATCTAGCTTTGCTTGAGGTGAAGGGCTTCTTAGTTGGAGGATGATGTTGGGTCAGAGCACATGGTTGTAATCTTCTTGCTACTTTTCATCTGAATAAAGCTATTCTTGTTTCCTTCCATATTCTTGTGTACTTGTTTATATATGCTTGTATATGGTTAATGCACATCTGATCCTATATTATTTATGAATTTAGATCCTTGTTTCTTGGATAGTAGTATGTTGCTGTGATTCCACAGGTTCTTTTGAAGCTGGGTAGACAAAGAAGAAGCTGTGAAGCTCTATCAAGAAGGAGAGGAAATCAAACGCAAGACTTAGGTTGGTCTTCTTGGTTCTCCTCTCGTCTATTTTCATAAAAGGAAACAATAGTAGACTTCGATTGTTTGTTTCTAAGATAGCCACCCATCTTAGTGGGAATAGCAACATCCAAGTGGACACTATTCCCGGATAACAAGGGTTTAGCTTTGAATCTCATTTTTAGCTGCATATATAAATCATGATAAATAGGATGCATAAATTTCAATCAATCTTGTCACTATAAAAGTGTCAAACTAATCCATTTATGGACAGGAGATATAGAATGATGTTCAAGCATTTGGAGCAGAGTCAAGAGAATGAGGACTACATTGAAGATTGGTTTCAGAAGGTAACTAGGCCACAACATTCTTCCATTCTTCAACAAATCCTAACATTTAATCCAAATGTGCAATTGATCTCTCATATCCTTGTAAACAGTCATGTATATTTTTCAAATCTGAATGTGAGCATACTAGAGACTTTGATCCGTAAATGGCTTCATTGGAAATACTCCTACACTTGAAAATAAAAATAAAAAAATCTCTTTCTCAAAATAGAGTACGATATAATAGGAAAATAAAACAAAGCTTGGAAAGTTTTTAAGTTTTTTATTTTAAAATTTGATTTCATTTATTTCTTGGAAATTTTGGTGGTGCAGTAAGAGCCACTTCATTCACTAACCTTTGGCAGGAATATCTACAATCAAAAAGATATTTGTGAAGAAGGAAAAGAAGTGGAGTTTAGAGCACTAAAATTTGAGGTTTGAATCAATTCTTACTATGTTTTTCAAATTAAAATTTCAAATGTATAAAGAATTGTCAAAATTCTCAAGTATGCTCTCTTCCCATGCCTTGTTGTGACCTAAGATCAGAAAAGGAAATTGAATAAGTTAGCCTTGAAATTTTACAATAAAAATCATAGATCTGAAAAAGAATGACTAGAAGATCTAAAATTGTTATTGATTGTAAAAAAAATGATCTCCAACTTATTTGTTAAATAAATGATTTTTGATTTCTCTTTTTATGAAACATAAAAACAAAACATTAATAAATAAAATAATAAAATACAAACCATAAAAAAAAAGGAAAATGCAAAACATTAAAAACAAATTAAAAAATAAAAACAAAACAAAATCATTTAAAAAAAACAAAACAATTAAAAAATAAAAGATCCCACCGATGTACTCATGGCAACAAACTCATTAAAACACAAAAATAAAAACATAAAAAGGCCGAGAGCATTAAAAACAAAAGAGGTATTCTTTTGTGATCAGATCAAACACGTGAATCTGTTGGTTCAAGGGGAATCGTACGAGAAAATATTTTGAAGGATGCAGCTGAGTGTTCATTAAAATCCTGGCTGGTTCTTGAGGTTTTGAACTCACCCACGGCTTCAGAACTATAAACTACGCCTATCGTGAGAACCAAAACTAATGGTATTCAATAAAAAGAATCATTGCATAAAAAAATCAATTGGATAGATATCAAGTTTGTAAATTCGATTGGATTATCAAAGTGTGCATTCCAAACCTGCATATTAGCATAGATATGAGCAAGAAATTGTCTTTCAATCTGGTTGTTAAAATTTGGTTTACAAAATAAGGCAATATTATTAAATACCAAAAGGTCTTGCAGAAATTATGTAGCGATGAGAAGAAGGCATTTGCCACGCTCCTTCTGATCTAAAAGTGCCATCGGAAGTTGGGAAGATCCCCTCTTTTAGGGAAATCATGGGCTCAATCACGGAGAAAATCTTGGGCATGAGGCAGAAATCTGGCATGAATAATCTCCAGCTTTAGAATCGGCGATGTAGATGAAGTCAATCTGACCAATGAGAAAAATCAAGTAGTGTTTTTTTGTTTATGCCACCAATCACCAAACAAGGGCATTCAAAATGCAGTTAAATGGGCTAAGAAATGATATGGAACGCAGTTAAGTGGGCCACGAATCAAGGGATTACAACACTTCAACAACAATCAAGTATACTCTATAAAATCACCCAATTGGAAGCTAAAACAAAGTGTTTATAAATGAAGTTTAATGCACAGGAAGTGGGTTTAATTGGACTGTGACATAGCTTCCAGATTATGAACATTTTGTTAATTGTATGAAGGAGGAAAGCAAAACAAAACTTGGGTGAGAAAGAGAAATCTTCCACGAAATTCTGAAACAGAGTCTCTTAATAAATTTTGATTGCATAAAATGGGGAATTTTCTATAGTTTTGAAACATGTAGCCTTTGTAAAACGTATAGCCAGCCAAGTTTACAATACACTTGTTCATTTTTATTTATAATCAGACAGTGTGATTAAAAAAAAAAAAAAACTAAGTTTTAGTTTGACTATATAATGGAAATGTTCAATAAAAACGAAGTACAGGGTTTGCAATTTGTTGATTACAACAGTGAAGAGTTTCATGTCAATTTATACATTTAATCAATTGATTGTTATTGTTATTCATGAACTGAGAGTTATTCTAAATGAACTGAGAGTTATTCCGAATAATTATTATTGTTTTCAATCATGCTTTGAAGAATATGAGATGCCTGAGAATAGCAGCCAGCAACACGAGCCTTTTGGGAATGGAGACACCAAGCTTCCCAATTTTATACGCTACCACATGCTGCCACCTGTAAATTTTGAAATGTCGAAAGAAGAGTTTTTGGAAACGTTTTGTTTAACAGAGGAAAATAACCATTTTCCAGAAATTTCTACAAGTTTTCTTGCAGTAAATTAAAGACCAGGTATCCAAAATGATTTCTTTGTGCATATTTATCAACTGTTTGCATATGAAAACATAGTAAACTTTAGTTGTATACAGAGTATGCAATTTTGTTGAAACAGAGAGATTTTTCATGAGGGTAAAGCACGATTTTGCAAAACAGTGAAAGATTTTATTTTATAATCTTTCAGTAGTTAGAATTTTTCTTCACTCGAATTTAAAAAAAAAAAAAAAAAAAACAAACAAAGGACCTTGTTTTGATATTATTTGCAGCAGAAAACAAAGAAGGTTAATTTGAAGAAATTGTCTATTGATTTCTTCAATTGGATTTCTGAAAAAGAAAGTATGGTGTTGATTCTAAAAAATTGAAGGCAGAGAAGGTTATAAAGACAGTAGCAATCAGAAGATTGTTCTCAAAGGTATTTTGACAAGGTATTTTCCAGAAAGGTGTTTTCAAAGCACTAGAACGAAGCCTTCTCTCTACAAGCAACAAAAACAGAGGTAGTGTCTCAGAGGTATATGGGCAAAGCATGGAAAATCACAACACGACAAAACTTTCGACAAGGAGTAATGATTAGTTTTCTTTCTGAATTTATTTTTATTTTTATTTGATGCATCTGTATTAACATCTTGCAATTTTTAAATGATACAGATTTTGGCAAATGCAAGATCATCGACGACATGTGAAATTTGATATCCTCAATGTAAAACATGAAACAATTTCAACTATGTTTGGGATTTGCATAATTGCCATAAAATTGAATTTTATTTACAAAAATGACATAAGAAGGGAATTAATTATACTCATTTCATACTTGAAAATGGATTTCTAAAAAATCATGGAATTGGGCTAACTTACACATTTTGTTTTATTTAAATCTGTTTCATTGGTGTTTAATTTTTGCATAAAATAACAAGTAGAAATTGATCACTTTTTCTTGGATATATTTATGTTTTGTGAATGCCAAGTTTTTGCAGGTTTGCATTAATGAGATGATCATTCAAGGAGTCTAATTTTTTGACAATTGGACTTCCAACAGATCAATTCTATGGTAAGTCATGTGAATAAGTCCATATTCATTACAACCAATCTTTTCTTCCCTTTGAAAAAATGTAAATACCAATTAGTCCTAAATGCAAGCCTTTCAAATGCCAATGTCTCCATTGCATCCATGCTTCTTCAGTTAATAAACATTCACCTCATTTCCCTTTACATTCGCCATTATATTTCTACTCCTTTTCAGTAAATAAAAACTTCATTGCATTTCCACTTCTTTAGTCAATAAATTTTCCATTCCATTTTCCTTTTCATGTTTTCAAATAAAACCTTGATCCATTGTTCATTTTCCTTCACATTCATTTTCCTGTCTCTTCCACTAACCTGTAGCCCATGAATAAAGTCATTCAACTCCCTTACAAAGCTGAGTCAACCCAGTTTCCTTTTCTTCCAAATAAACCTTGCTTCAATGCAAATTTTCCATCTATGGTTATTCAAAATCATTATTTCATACTCGTGTTAGACGATGGAGGTTTCCTTAAGGCCTCCCTTCTAACAAGTCTTGACCCATCGACCTTAGCACCTTATCTGGGATAAAGACTAGAGTCATTATTAGTACCTTGAGACTTGTATGCCTTAATGACAGGCTCTCTCACTAGCAATCATGGGAATACACCAATGTCCTTTGATCGTTGGATCTTGCAAGTGGCTCGACATCAGCTCATCTACTCGTACTTCGCAAGATGTACTTAGGTACCTTGGCACTCATTGAAATTAATGGTCATTTGGTAAGTTTCAATATGCTTCTGGAACTTTTCCTTTAGGAGTTGGTAACCCTTCTCAAAAAAGCTCATATCAGGTTGGCAAGGAACCTATCATCAACACGGAGCTTACGTGCATCAAGGATGTTGGGCTCAAAATTAGCATACATTTTCACTCCATTTTCACCTTTATCCTCATTTTGTCACCTCATTTCATCACATTATCATTACATAACCCTATATTTCCATTACCATATCATTTTATATTTTCATTTTCCAAAGTTATTAATTTCAAGTATTTAAAGTGAATTTATGATTAAAAGTTAGAAAAATAACATGTATTTGCTTATACCTAAAGGTGGAATGAGTTTGGTGACATGTGTAGGTGATTTGGAAGGTTCCAAGATACTCTTATGTGGCCTACAAGACTCAAATTCGAATTCTCTTGAAGATTTGAAGGATATTTATGATAGGGGTCAAGCATATATCATGGAGAAAAATCATGGATAAAGGAATATGTGTCTCATATTGGTTGTAACCATATGAGGGATTAGTGGATCCCCATTAATGAGTTAGTTGCATAAATTTTTGTATAAATAGGGGCATCTCCTCCATTCCAAAGGGAGGACTCTTGGAGCATGTATCCAACTTATGATGGAATAGAATAAAGCTTCATTTTACATAAATTTCCATCCTAAAGTTTTAGATATAAATTGCCTTAATGTAGTATATGGAATAGCTTGTCATTTTGTTCTTAAGAGAATTGACCTCACTCTAAAAGGATCAAAGAAAAATTTTATTTCATAATAGATCTTATTTCATTTAATTTCCTAGATGTTTGAGGATTTTTTTATGATTGATGAATGAGTTTTAAATTAAAATCTTATCAACATAGGAGGGGACAACCAAGGGTCTAAGTTAGGTTCTCTCTCTATTTGATTTGCATGATAAATTGAAATTCATTCTTTTTCTTTTAAATTTCAATTTATTTCATTTCTTATGCTTATGAATGAATCTTAGTTTAGTTTGGATCAGTATAAGAGGGGAGAATCAAGGGACTAAGTTAGTCTCTCTCTCTCTATTTGAATTTGAACAACATTAAAATTCATTCTCTTGTCTTTATTTCAAGTTTTTGGTTTTATATAATCAATGATTTCTTTTCAATCTATAATACTGAAGGGAAGGACAACTAGGACCTCCTCAATTAGGAGCCTCTTCCCTTGCATATTATATTGAATCAAAAATCATTTAGTTAGTCATAGAACTAGTTGCCTACTCCTGCATATATTTTGTTGGCATCATCACAAGCTTACGAGTTTCCCTGGTTGATAATTTACTGAAAGCAATTTAAGTAATTAAATTGCCCAACAAAGGATTTTATCAACAAATGTTGTAGTAGGAAGGTTAGTCGTTGCATTATCAAGGTCAATTTTTGCATCAACAACCCTACTCTCGATACTCCTTACAGGCTATCTATCCTCCTTATGGTTTTCAATGGCCTGTGTCAGGTCAATATCAAACCTATCTTGGTTAGAAGTCACCTCACTGGGGAAAGACTCAACTTTTTTATGGTCAAAATTCCTCCCAGTGGGGGCAGTATCAAAATCCCTATGTTCAAAATTGTCACTATGGGAAAAGATCAGTACTAACAAGGTTGGAATCCTCAATGTGGATCTTATTAGAGGCATTTCATGCCTTTTAATCCTAAATTTAAATTTTATCTACATTGGAGTTACTGGATGTGTCGAGGTTTACAAATGAGCCAATACTCCATTCACCATATTTGCCTCTAGTTCCTACTAAAATTCCTGATGATTGTCCAAAATTCGAAAGGAAGTCTGGAGAAGACCCCAAAGATCATGTCATGACTTACTATTTATGGTGTTCATCTAACTCTTGGGTCAACAATTCCATTCAACTACGTCTTTTCCAGTGCAGCCTAATGGTTTCTACACTGAATGGTACATTTATTTACCTCGAGGTGCCTTTCAAGGTTTCAATACCTTGGCTATGGATTTTCTGACTCACTTTCAAATACTAGTTCAATATGAAATTGGGACCCATCTCTTAACGTCTTTGAAATAGAAGACTTCTACTCACATCTCAGATCACATCCATGAATGGATACATCGATGTCGTATTATTAAGTTCGATATCCCTGATGAGATTTTAACTAAATGGTTTACTAGGTCATTCGCTAATCAAATCACCAAATAAATAGCTATGGGTGGTTGTGTGACTGAAGAACAAGATATTGCTCATGCTCAGTATCTATATTTGGTATATTCACAATCTGGCACACTCTATGATATCTTGCCCGATACACCATGACCTTCAAGTGATCCAACATCTTCTCAACCTATAGAGACACCACTCGTTGATGGTATTATTGGGTTAGTAGCTAAAAATTCTAGTAATGCTTATTCTACTTCTACAAAGCATAAATTTGTTCCTGCTATTGCACCTTTTCTTGCTTCGAATACTCTCAAAAGTCCTGGTAAAACTTTTGAGGTGAATGTTGTCCAATCTACCACAGAAAACAAAACCTCAAAAGGGAAAAGGAAGGGTAAAGGTAATACTAAATATGATACCCCTAAAAAAAATTCTCCTAAACCATCAGTTGATGATACATCCAAATGCAAGATGAAATATCCTTGTCTTACATGTGACAAAGATAATTATACCAAGGATTGTCCCCATCGTGTTAAGGTTATTTGTCTTCTAAAAGGCACCCCAGGGACACTGACCGTGTTGAAAGAACCATTTCCATGATAACATAATCAATTGGTAGATCAACCTCAATCCTCTACATCTGGAGGCTCTCAAGTTCTTATGAGTGGTACAACACCTATCTCTGTTGCTACTCGATCAAAATATTATCAGACTCCTACCAAACCAATTTTGGAAAATGATGCCACTAATATGCCTTCTACTTCCACTCCACCCAATTATGGTCCTCTTCATATTGAAAGACCTAGTAATGATTCCATTATCCAACCATCTCCCAAAGGTGTTCTCGAGAAGTCATCATATAATCTAAATGCACGAGCCGCTCAACATTATAACATTGTGGGAGATTTAGCTCAAGCACCTTTGGCGATGTCAGCTTTGGAAGTCCTTTAGACTTGTCCACCGCAAAGGAAATAATTCCTATTTGCCATAGGAGGGATTGATCTTACAAATTCAAACCTGATTACTTTTGATCTCAAAAACAATGTTCCTCATCTCCCATATCAACTTTCTTTTCTTATACAAGTTATTACCAAAGGGAAGACTATTCATCAAACTATTAATGATGAGGGTGATTTTACTTCTATCATGTCCCTTTCATGTTGGAAAGATATTAGCTATCCAACTCTTAACCAGTCACCTAATGCATTTGAAGCTTTTGATGGTAGAGGTTCCCGCCCATATGGTATTCTCAATGACTTTCCAATTCAATTGGAAAGAAAAAATGTTAGCCTGGAAGTAGAATTTGTCGATGCCAATCTGAATTACAAACTTCTAATTGGTTGTAGCTTGACCCATGCAACTTTTTGCGTTGTTTCTACCCTATTTCATGTGCTTCATTTTCCTCATCAAGGAAAAATAGTCACTGTAGATCATCTCACGTTTTTGTCTTCCAACTCCTCAAATGGAAATGTGCCATATGTTGGGAATACCAATATCCATTACGAGAGCATTGGGATGGGTATTTTCAAAGAATCTTCCGTTATGGGAAATCTTTCCCTTCCACCTCTGGATGTCACTTGGATTAACATGGTCTCATTTCATCATGATCCTTGGTTCCTTCCCCGTCTTGAATAAATTAACAGTTTTGGCGATGTTATGTCACTTAGCCCGATAGAGTAATCATATCATGTTGTTGTTTCAGCTTTCACGACTACTTCTGAAATTCATAATCATTTCAGTATGAGTCTAGACGCATATTCACAATCTCCCTCACTCAATTCTTGGGATCCTCCAAATCCTTTGAATGAGACATTTCCGGTTGATGAAAGTATCACAAAAGTTAAGTTTCTTAAGGAAAATCCATGGAATGATGCCCATCATCTTTCCTCCTTTCTCCCAAGACTTGGTGAGATTTGTTGTTGTCTAGAAACCCTTGTTTCCAATATACTGGCTCATCTGCTTTAGACACCTATTTTGGTTCATGATGTGTTTTCTGAAGGAAGCATGGGAAACATTTCAGCTATAATGGACATCAACATCTCTGTCAAACTAGGGATTGTCGAAAATATCCATATTAGGGTTTTTTGTTCTCCAAATGAGATCAAGATTTATACCGCCCTCTTCAAAGAATTTCATGATTTATTTTCTTGGTCATACGAAGACATGCTTGGCATAGATCCAAGTATAGTAGTGCATAAGATACATACTTATCCAAATGTGAATCTTGTTCGTCAACATCTATGTCCCATGCACCCTAGGAAGGTAGTTGCCATGAAGGGATAAGTTAAAAAACTTCTTAAAGTTGGTTTCATTTATCCTATTCCATTAACAGATTGGGTATCGAATATTGTTCCTGTGACTAAGAAACAAGGGACTATCTACATTTGTGTTGACTATTGTGATATCAATCAAGCATGTCCTAAAGATAATTATCTGACTCCCTTTATAGATGAGATCATTGACGAATGTGCCAGGAGTGAAACGTTTTCCTTTATGAACATTTTTTCTAGATACAACCAGATTAACATTCTTCCCATCGATCAACACAAAACTGATTTTATTTGTCTTTGGGGAACCTTTGCTTACAAAACACTCCCTTTTGGTCTGAAGAATGTTGGCGCTACCTTCCAATGAGTGATGTATTATTACTTTCACGATATTAAGCATATCGTTCAACCATATCTCTACAACTTACCAGCACATTCTACTAAGCGGCAAGACCATCTTGAACACCTTCGAGAGATCTTTCTTCATAGTCGACATTACAATATTCAATTGAATATGCATAAGTGTGTATTTTGCGTAGAATTTGGTCACCTCTTAGGGATTTTTGTATCCAAAGAAGGCATCCAGATTGATCCCCTTAAGGTGGAGGCCATTATGAATTTCCCCCTCCATCTTCTTTACATCAATTGCAAAGTTTACAAGGGAAAGTGAATTTCATTTTTTGTTTATTCCGGAATTACGTTGAACTTGCTAAGGGATTTACTTGCATGTTAAATAAAGGGATCCCATTAATTTGGGATGAAGTTGCTCAAAAATCCTTCGATGCATTAAAGCATGCCGTAATTAGTTCTCCTTTACTGCATCCCCAAAATTATCATCGTGATTATTTCTTGTACTTGGTCATCACCAATAGTACTATTTCTATGGAACTTTCTCATGATGATGATGATGGAGACAAGCACGTGATTTATTACTTGAGTCAAAATATTTTTGACGCTGAAAATCGATATGCCTATGTCGAGAAATTTTCTTTGGAAGCCCTTCACGTAGTTCAACATTTTCACCACTCTATTGTCTTATGTAAGGCCACTATGATTTTTTATTGCAACCCCATGACATAAATTCTAACTCGTCAGTTGCTGGGGGGAATTATTCTAAATGGATTGTTATCCAACAATAATTCTATTTGGAATTTTCTAAAGCTAAATCGAAAGAATCACTGGTTTTTGTTGAGTTGATCTATGACCTTCCATTTGCAACCATGTCTATTACATCTGAAGGGTTGATTCCTTATGAAACTCTCTTCCTGATTAGTATTGTCGACCCAAGGTATGCAGATATCATTACGTATCTCCTGACCCAAAATTTTCGACCAACGTTGTCCAACTTTGAACTTCGTCGCATCCGACATTAGTCCCAACCTTATCTAATTATTGGGGATACTTTGTACCATGTTGGTGTCAATTCCATCCTTCGTCAATATTTAATGCTTGAAGAAGCTGAGAAAGTCTTAAATGACTGTCACTCTGGGGCCCGTGGTAGTCACATGTAGGGAAATGCTATGACTAAAAAAATCCTCTGCACCAGTTATTTTTGGCCTTCGATCTTCAAACATTACATTTTAGCTGTCCAAAAATGTCATGCCTGCCAGATTTATGACCGTAAATAGTGCAACCCACCCACTCCCTTGCACCCAGATGTTACCATCAGACCCTTTGCAAATTGGGGTATTGACTTCATGACATGTAACCCTCGTTCAACTGGGGGCCATTGTTATATAATCGTTGTCATTGATTATTTCACTAAATGGGCAAAGGTGATGCCTACATATGATGTTGAGAGTAAAATTGTGGCTCAATTCCTTTTTAATCATGTCATTACTCGATTTGGTGTCCCTCAAGCCATTATTAACGACCATGGCTCTCATTTTTGAAATAATATGATGACAGAGCTTAATGCTCATTTGGGTCTCCATCACAACAATTCAACCCCTTAATATCCTCAAGCTAACGACCAAGTTGAGGCAGTCAACAAAGGCTTGGCTACAATGCTTCAACGAACAGTTGGGATGCATAAATGAAATTGGTACCTTATGCTATTTTCAGTTTTCTGGGTATACTGAACTCCAACTAAGACAACAACTGGATTCACACCCTTTTAGTTTGTGTATGGTCAAGAGGCAACCTTTCCGATTGAATTCAAGATTCCTTCATTAAAACTTGTTGTCGAATTACTCCCTCACACTTCACCGAATGATGAATAATTACTTTAGATCGAAAGGCTTGATGAAACTCATCATTTTTCTAGATTAGGTATTGAAGCTCAAAAGAAACGATTTAAAGCACAATATGATAAAACTATTACTCCCCTTGTTTTTGTTGAAGGTCACTTTGTTCTATTATACGATCAAGCTAACGATAAATTGGGAGTTTGGAAATTCAAACCAATGTTGCATGGGCCTTACATTGTTAAATGAGTATTACAGAAAGGTGCATATGAGTTGGTTGATTATGAAGGAAATCAGTTGCCTGAGCCCCGAAACGGGCTTTACCTCAAAAAGTGTTATGCATGATTTCGTGTAAACACTTTGTACATTAGTTTGATTCATTAGTGTGCAATTGATTTTGGTGTGTTCGTTTGCTTTTTCAAACATTTTTTCCTCTGCTTACGACGTGTTTTACTTGGTTTGCAAATGCCATCGAACTGTTATGAAATTATATATTATGGAGCAATGGAACACATAAAATATTGTAGAAATATAAACACAGAAAACACATAAAACAAGAGAGACACAGATATACATGGTTCACCCAGTTTGGGCTACGTCCACCCCGAACAGCCAGTCCTTCCTTTCTATTATCCAACAAAATGAAGAGACACAACCTACAGTACATCCGTTGTAATATCCGTTGTTTTCTCTCACAGTCTCACCTCACTACTTCTCACTCGGAGAATACACATATATTACACAGACTCAATACAATGCCCTCATACGAAGAGAGGGGTTGCCTTCTAGGGCAAAAAACCCTAAACTAAACATAATTCATATCGTTAGATCATCTGCCTAATGAACGACCCAGATTGACTAGAAATTACTATACTTTTACAAGGCAATTTTACATCTGGTTTTAGCTTCGAGGGCGCTGCCCCCGAGCCCCTGCCGGGGGACCATTGGCCCCCGGACCCCCCAGCCGAGGGGGATCTGCCCCCCTGTATGCCCCACATGGAGGGGTGTACAAACTTCCTGGGGTATACATCCGGCTGAAACAAATACCTCTGAAAAATCATGATCCACACACAACACAAACATTTATGTCGGTTTTGCTGATGGTGATTTTCATAGTACACAGAATCTATCTTCTGTCGCATGGGCAATCTATGACCCTAATGGCGAGTTAGTGAATTTACAAGGCATATGTTTAGGTTGTACCACTAATAACACTATCGAATATAGTGCAGTTATTGATATTTTTTCATAAGCCATTGCTCTTGGCATTAGAGAGTTATCGTTAATCTTGATTCACAGCTCATTGTACTACAACTTAACAGAAGACTCAATTATAAGCCCTCATATTTTGAGAATGTATTTGTGAGTTCATCTCCTGGAACGAGATTTTGATTATATCACTTATCAACATATTCTGGGAGGTTTGACCACATTAACAAATACATTGGCTAAGTATGTTCTAGATAGACATTTGCATCATATGTAAATACAAAAACATATAATAGAAACATTAGATAAGCATCAATGGAAACATGTATATATATATATATATATATATATATATATATATATATATATATATATTATATATATATATATATATATTTATATATATATATAATATATATATTATACATATATATATATATATATATATATATATATATATTTATATATATATATATATATATATATTATTTATATATATATATATATATATATATAATATATCTATATAATATATATATATATATATATATATAGATATAATTTTGTAAAATTTTTGTTACATCGAAATATCAAAATCTGTGTTCTGAGACACGTGGCTTCTCGAGCCTACATAAGTGCAGAAAAATAAAAATTAGATACGGTTATCCACCAATGTGGTGCTCATGGTAGCATGAAATATCTTTGATGAATTGGGTCAGCAACCGATATAGTCTCATAGACACCCCTACAATATTTCTCTAATATCACAATGGCACCTCATCAATAGATGCGTATTCTGGAATGCCTCTTGTCAAGGTTTCCAAGTTTTGTTCCACCTCTATGATCAGGTCATCTGCCTCCTCATAGGTAGAATCCTCTATCTATCATGCCATTGGCCTAGCTATTGACAAAAACCCTGGAGATCTCTTTGGTCCAACATCTCCAAAAATCACAAGTGTCAAATCTCAGTACACATGAAACAAAAAAAAGATCAAAAACTTCAAAAACTTTAAAGAATAGTTTTTACCTGCATCAATCCGCTATGTTCCTAATGGAAGTGGAAGGTCGAAATTTCATCGAAAATCAATTCCAGCATACATCCAATCATCTACCATGATTATATATTATTGAAACGATCGAATATATTCTAGAGGAAATGACATTTGCTGACCACCTTCCTGTTGAGGCATCAGATCACCCCATCTTAGTAATCATGGATCCCTACGTGCGGGGGCATCCATTCTATCTACTGATATCTCAAGAATGGTACATGTTCCAAGAAGAATGTCATGAAGATAGATTCATAGCCAAACTATTTCAGCATCTCTATCTTGCATTTCATAAGTTGGCTCTTCATGTTGACCAAAATTCTCCACACCAGTTAAAAATTGTGGGACTTAGACAATATATGGCATACTGGAAATGGGATTTAGTCACTTCATGTAAATCCTGAGCTCCAACTATTCAAGCCATGGTATGGATAATTGTTATTAGCGGGAGGTTGGTGATACTTTTTATGTCTATCTTCCCACTCTGAGTTTTTCGAGTGCGTGGGAAATGTCTCGTGATCAACATATTTGTACTCTCCTCTCTAGTACGAGAACCAGATACCTAAATTTGTTGTCCCCTTTTGGACACACCTGTAATGAAATAGATGTCTGTGATATCCATCTCAAGTTCTTAGTCCCCAATCATGAACAGTTGGTGGTCTACATCCCACCAAACGACCAAATGTTGCAGTAACTCAACCTAGCTCCTAATCCTAAGAATACAAAAGAATTTATTAACTCGCATGCTCAAAGGGAAGCTATGCAATTTGGGTCTTGGGTTGCCTAATGATCTTCTGCTTCACGTCCTCTCTCCTTCCATTTGATCACTATCTTTTGTTGATTAACCTGTGGAAGATCCATAAACCAAGTTTTCATGGGCATCTATGGAAACAAATTTGGGAAAAAATCATTAAACATGGAGTATTTTTGAAAAACAATTCGATTGTATGCCGGCGCGTATCTTCCTATATTTTTTTGCTTCCAGTGCACTGACACAGTTGACCACAGGGTTAATAGAGTCCGATAGGTAAAATCCACGTTGATCACCCTCGACACAAATTTTTGCCAAGCCCTCCTTACTAACTATCATATGGATGAAAACACATAAAATCATAATCAAAATGAAGAGAAGAGACAGATCGCTTACCTACAATAAATGAATCGAAGAATGATGTCCTAGATTGATCACACTCCTCACTTGAATATTGGGGAAAATAGAGTAAAAAGTGCTCTGATTTACAAAATGTGAAATGGTAAAAATGTTTTACTTTTTGAGTTTTTATAAGTTTTCAAAGATATTTTTACCAAATTAGGGCACATTTTACTTATATTTTAATATTTTTCCTCGAAATGGGTAATGTGCATTCACTTGTGCAGCGATAGGTCATGGATACATGGTGATGGTGATTAAGTTTAACTAAATCAATGAGTTTTATTTTATCACTTTTTGAGACTCGTAAAAAATAAACGGAAAAGGAACCCCTTAGAGTCATCTTTAAGCTCTTTTTTGACTCTCGAAATATGAAAAGATTGTTTAATACTTGTCATTTCAAACTCGTTCAAGTAAATGAAATGACATCTACTCATTATACATTTAACCCTTTTCTAGGTTGACATATATTATTGTATGAAAAAATAATACCTTAGTGGAGCATGGCTAAGAGGTTCTCTTGGATATTATTTTCTACATTTTCAGATTCGAGAGACTATTTATGAAAAGGAACCTTTGGAGTTTTATTTTTTGCCTCTTTTTCAAGCTCTCTAAACATGAAAAATATGTCGAGTTACCCCTTCGTCAGAGTCATAAAACTTAAACGATGCAGGAATTTTCAGCATGATGGGACCAAGTTTCTCCTTTCTAGGACACATTAAATTTACTAGGATGGATTCATCCAGAGGATGAACTTATACAACAAGGATATGTTATCCCTTTCAAGCTCATGATAAAAAATAATGGGGTACTCACTAGAAATATTTTGGAAAAATGGAAGTGAACACCTCTTGTATTTTGTGTAAAGGCAACATGTCACTCTTGAACATGACACTTATCTGTTTCTTGCGCTGGGTTTGGTTTATCGTCACTTCATCACTTTCTTTCCTAGGTTTTGGGAAACCATTTTTCCTCTCATCTAATTATTCTACATCAACATCACGACCTATGATCTTATGATGAGTCAAATGTTGCCAAAATTTGGAGTCGTGTCAATGATATGTTCAAGAGAAGTCCCACCTGCAGTTGTTTACCACTTATACATTGTTTGACCTTTCTGAAACAGTCTTGAATCAAACTTACCTACTCTACTACATATTTTGTTTTGTGTCAATGATGTGGGATAAATTATGGCCCTCCTTTGGCGAATTAATTCTTGCTGACTTCAACTCATTATCCAGGAAGACATTCTAGAAACTCCCTTCTGATACCTTGGAGTTTGCACACCTCAATGGAAATTTCTATGCATTCGACGATAGGTTTATATCATTGACCTTTGATCGAATGATTTTATGAGTGTTCAACTTCAACTTCATTATTCACACTCATGGATTATGTTGTTGTACCTTAAGAGTCATTGTCATTATTGGTGGTTTCTCTCATGCCTGTCAACAATTTACATCATTGAATGGTAATCAGGTGTTTTTATATCATGTTCAACTTTGGCACATCTATTCACATTGTAGAATTCATACATTGATTAGATAGAGATAGAGATTAAGACGCTGGGTTTCATCTAATAAATCTAGGTTGTGTCGGGTTATGAGTTATTCATGATTTTACACATGTTTCCTTCTATACGAATGTTTGTGACCATACCGTGGGTCCATATATATGATCCTTTCTATTCATATGGTTGTGTCCATGTTGTGGATCCTTACACATGATCATTTCTATTCAAATGGTTGTGTCCATTTCATGGATTCATGTATTGTTAGATGCATATTCAGAGATGTATCATTAGGCATATTTATATCATAGATGTTAGATATGTATATCGTATCATGCTTCATTTGCAGGTCTCTTGACAGTGTTCTTCTAGGTCCTTGCCTTGAATTATAAAGAATTTCACCCATAACTCCATGTTCTACCTTCATGCTTTGGGGTCCATCTGTTACACAATATTTTGTCACACTTACTGGACCATATCCTGAAGCATCAAAATGACAAAAACTATCAAAGTGTACTCACCATGAAACACATAAAAAACATCCCTGAAGAATAGAAGAAGACCTACCCTAAGAGAATTCTAAAGAAATTTTCTTGAAACCCTAATTTTCAGGATCAATGCGCTTTGCTCCATTGTCGACCTATACTAATGGCTTGTTGTAGCATGTTGACCTAGTGCCACTAGCATGGAATTTTATATGGAAACCCACGTTGAACCTCTTCTACCAATCTTTCCTAAAGTGGAGGAGAAGCTTCACCTCGTAGAATCTTCAAGAACAATGAGTTGGATGTTGTCGATAGAGATATGGCCGTGCTCTCCCATTTTGAGTCCTCGATCCTACCTTTAGGGATCATCCCTTTGAGATGTGGACCTTCCTCACTCTTTTGTGGATCCCTAACTCCCTCTCCCTTCCTATAAATAAAGTCCCTTCCATCCCCAAATTGTTGGTCATTGCTTGCTTGCATTCCTATGCTGAAACTATGCCCAAATGTTGCCCATATAACTAAGGAGAAGGAGTGCGTGAATGGTCTTGGCTTAGATTTAGAAATACAATAAAAATAATGTTGGAAATAATACTGAGAGAGGGGGGGAGTGAATTAGTATTAGTCAAGTCAATAATCTTTTTCTTTTCATACTCAAATTTATATACGCTACTTCCATGTGGGCAACCAACGTGTACACGCAACTGTGTTTAAGGAAACAAGCGTATATCTAGCAAACTAATGATTCAGTTAATTCATCATATGTTGATCTTTAGTCTCTACATCAGTACTTTATTAAACATTAAACAGTAACCATATGCAGTTAATAACAGAGAAAATCATCACACATAAGCAACACACATGAACACCAATATTTAAGTTGGAAACCCAATGTGGGTGAAAACCACCTGCTGCTATTGTATCTGTCTTATTTTAATAATTAGAAAATTTGTTTACAACATTGTACTGGTGCAGACTCATACCACTACGCAAGCTTCTACATGCAACATGCTACAACCTTCTCTCGTTCTCCAGCTTCTACTAGAAGGGAGCTACAACCCCCTAGCTCTTGTACTAGCCAATATGTTTACTAGTATGTAGGCGCCGACCTATAGAAGGCTACAACCTTCTCTCTTCCTCCAGGGACCACATTTCATAAATTTTCATACTGGATACTCCTGGAACACAACACCATAATTTAAAGGCTACGTTTCATCCAATTTTCATACTCAACCCATCAACAACATTGAATCTCAAAATTAATCACCACTATAATACAACCATCAAATATGTATGCATCAACTAATCACTGAAACTCAATCATCACTTTCTAAATCAACCACAGCTGAATCAATCAATCCATGAATCTCTGACACAACTGAATCAAGCATTCATTCAAACTTAATCAAATTCAATCAATTAGCTAGAACAGACAGATCACTGTAACTAGTATACAGATCTAAACCTAGAACACTGCATCATCATTCAGAACCAGTTGTAACCTCAAAACCATGCATCAAAGTGTATACGTAACTTGGAAGAGCCGAACTAGCATGTATACGCAACTTCATCAAGGCAAACCAACGTATAGATCTCCAAATACTTACTTATAACTTCGTTGCTCTTCCTGACTTCAAATATACCCAAATCATCACATATAAAGGATAAAACATGTGTTAGAAATCAAATCTAGCCCATCAAATCACATAATGATAATTCATTATGATCTTGCTCCATCATTAGATTTCATCCATCATCACTAAAGAAAATCACACTCGATCAATCTAATCACTATCACTAGAATGTAGTCACTAGATCATAAAGCAAAACCCAAAACTCTGTATCAACAACCAAAACCAATTGTAACTTCAAATATCATAATTTATAAGGTATACGCTACTTCTTTGTGTTGAACCTGCGTGTATATTCACTTTTACCAAAGTTAACCATCATATACATCTGTAAATATTCATTCATAATTTTGTAGTTATTCCATACTTTAGTTATACTGAGATCATAATATTTATATAACAACACATGCGTTAGTATACAGATCTAGAATAAACATGATCATACCATATAAACATAATTCATTCCAAGCCTAAAGATCCCAATCCGTCGTTAGATCTTGTCCTCCATAAACCGCTAAGATTCATCCTTGGTTCAGATCAGCCAAGCATCATAAACTCATAACCCACATACTAGATCTCACATTTTATCAATATTCAATACTTTTCTGCCTCGGCCTAATGATATTCTCCTCCTTATATAGTTTTAGGCCTTTCTCAATACAATGGACCAAAACCACTTAGGACCAATACCTTGGACCAAATACCTGGGGTCAATACTTTGGGCTAGATACCTTGGACCAATACCATGGATCAAAATACCATGGACCAAAAACTTAGTTTCACAAGGCATACGTGTTTTTCCTTCTATGAAAGTGTGTGTGTACATTATACGATTCTTTTGTTCTTTTAACCTGCGTGTATACATGGCTTGGTCAATGGTGAACATGTGTATACCTTTCTTTCTTCATTCTGTGTAGTCTGATCTGCAAGTCTTTGTTGTTTTCATGTTGTACTGTGACCTTTCATCTGAGTGAGTTACCTCCTGAATTGATTCCTTGACGTTTCCCCACATTTCATCACATCTGTAAACACTACTGTCATGCATTCTATCACATCTAATATCTCTTCTATAGATTCAAATAGTTACCATATACACCTGAGTTGTTATGCTACAAGTGGGTTGCCATCAAGTACAACACATGCATCATAATGCCAACAATCTCCCCCTTTGGAATTGATGGAAACCATGTTGGTGTTGATTACTACAAGTTGTACAAACTATTAGAGATACCTAGCAACACAAAAATACTCTCCCCCTTTGACATCAAGTGCAAAGGGTGGATCAGGATATTCTCCCCCTTTGATATCAAGGGCAAAGGGCTGACCAAAAAGAAGACTTCCATAACTGAATAGCTGAATATAAACATTGATCATGCTCCCCCTTGTTACACAGTAATTTGTCAGTCTCCTCATCTTAGTCCCTCGACTGTGTCATGTGTTAAATAAACATGTTCATATCATCCCACTCATGAAAGAAGATTAAGCAAATGCTCTCTGATGCCAAAAGTTGACCCTTATTCCCTAAGTGTTTCCCTCATTGTGAGTAAGCCTTTAATATACGCAATGATCCCCTATCATAAACAGTCTCATCGTGACACCATCACAGGTGCACACTTGCTTCCCGTGATGGTCGAATTATAGGGCCCAACGCGAGTCTGCCAACTATTTATCGCAACGATTGGTTTGCATGCATTGCCTCCTTGCAATGTCGTCACCGAGACTTAGTTCACAACTAGCGATGATCCAAATTGGGTGAATTTTTTCAAACAGTCGGCCTTCTGGATGTCTCTAGAGTTGGTTGTTGGGTCGGTTTGGGTCGCCCTTCCTCCTCTAGGATGGTGGTTCCATCTTTTGTGCAACCTCCCTTGAGGATAAGCTCCCTCTCCCTCATTTCATGGAGACTCCTCCTATAAAATCACTCACCATTGCTATGATCTGCTAGTTCTTTTAGTTGGATAGTGTTGTTGGTTCTTTGAGTTTAGTGGATAGCTTTGGTGTGAGTGTGACAAGTATGGGATTGCTAATAGTTTGGTAAGAGGTTGTGGAGTGCCTTAACCTTGTATTAGAGCTTGTGAGTGAGAGAGATATATCATCTATTTGGGAGACCCATTCTTGAGAGTGAAAGCTTGAAGAGACGTACTAGCTAGAACCTTCAAGAAGGCTTGCGACATCAAGACTTGGTTGTAAGCTTTGCTCTTGATTCATTTTAATACAATCAATGATGATTTCCTATATCTTGTGCATAATTTACTTCATAGCTTATGATTTCTTGACTTTATAAGTAAATAGATCATTGTTGTTCTCAGTTACGTGCTCTGTTGTTTTCTTGTGGTGTTTCAAGTTGATTGCTCATTAAGGAGAAAGAAACGGAAGTTGGAGCAGCGCAACAGAACGTCATCAACCATCAGTTTGAGGTAGGGCTCCAACGATGACTAGTTCTTGTTTTCTCTTTGCTGTGACTAGACCCACTCTAGGGCTAGAGGGGTTGCCTTTGTCCGCAGAGGGAACACTTTCCTACTTCACAAGTTGGAAACTCCACCTGTGCAACTATTGCTCCAAGTACATCTCAGGTCAGAACACCTCCTGCTCCTCTGCAGGAGGTTAAGTTCCCTTAAAATGTGCACCGATGACCATCTTCTTCGTGATTTTCCTAGCATTCCCAAGATCTTAGAAGTATGGTCTCATGATCTAGCTTATCCCTCACCTTCCTCTAAAGCTCACATCGATGTTCAATCCTCAATTGGCAGCACTCAAAAGAAAGGGAAGATTCAATTCTCCTCTAGACTATGTAAAGGCAACTGTCCCCTTCACCTTTCTCCACTCATGGATAAAGCTTCCACCATTTTGGGAAGTCTTACAATTTCTTCACCCCAACTTCCCATTGGTTATCAGAGGCTCTCTTTAGACCCTCTCCCAGTTGACAAAGAGATTAACTTAGATTCTTCTCTTGTCCACCTTTCTCTTCTTGAACCTAGCTGTGCTCAGCATGTTCTTGACCAACCATTGGTCGGAAAGAGTGTCAACTTGGGTTCAACACCAGTTGTTCACTTTATTCCAGAAGATCATCATGATCATTCTGCTCATGTTCTTCTCATCTTGTCAGATTCCACTAAGTGCAAGAACAACCCTCCTATCCCAACTGATCTAAAGAGTCCTTCTTTGGTTCCCTTCGAGCATGGGGGAAATCATACGGTGCCCCCACCAAGTAGTTTAGTCATTTCCTTCGACTGGAGTCATTTGATTACTTTTCGCCTTCCATCCTACGTGCCTTTCCAGATAGTACATGCCTATGATAAAACAATACCTGGCACTATCTTGGATGAAGCTACGTCGGTTAACCTCATGCCTTTCACTACTTGGCAAGCTTTGGGCTCCCCACAGCTTGTACCGGTCACTCAGAGTCTATTAGCATTTGACGGAGGAACTATTCAACCTTTAGAGATCCTTCCAAAGTTCCCTATTACTTTGGGAGGCAAAACTGATCTATATAGACGTGATGGTTGTCCAAGGTGCTTTAGATTTCAGTATTCTCCTTGGCTGTGATTACATTTATGCCATGGGGCTCTTGCCTCTTCACTTTTCCATGTGATTTGTTTTCCACACGATGGGAGAATGGTGACCAAAGATCAACTGTTGTTCTTCAGTCACCCGGTGCCTCCTATGCCACCATCGTCCCCTATTAGTTCTTGCTCACAAGCCATCCTTTCCTTGCGACAAGTCAATTATGTGGCTACCTGTTCCGTCTCTACATCTCCTGATGATCATGCAGATGGTCTCGTACATCATGTACTGGGGGCATTGGAACCTGATCTGTCATTAGTGCCTCATGACATGTATTCCTCCCAGAGTTCATTTCTTCCATCCTGTGAAGACCTCTTGGGAGCCATGTTCTCATATGGCCCATGAATAAGAGTCCGAGGATAGTTTGTTCCTGTGTCAACCTCGTTAAAAATGAAACCAGGTGTCTCAAGGATAGCTTTGATCTTGTCTCGACCTCATTAAGAAAAGAATCAAGGCCGAGGATATTTTGATCTTGTGTCAACCTTGTTAGAAAATGAAACAGGGATCATAGAGCATAGTTCTTTGTCTTGTGTCAAGCTCGTTAAAAAATGAAACAAGGAGTCTTGAGGAAAGTTCTTGATCTTGTGGCAACCTCGTTAAAAGATGAAACAAGGGTTATGAGGATAGATATTTTACTGTGTCAACCTCATTAAAAAATGCAACAACTCCCTTTTCCAAATCGAGTCTTTGATTAAGATCTCATAAAATCCGAGTCGAGTCTTTCCAAGATCTCGAAAGTGAACCTTCATTCTATCCACCTCGTTGAATGCAATGAAGCTTGGGGGGAATGTACCTCGATTTGCATTATTATGCTGGGGGCATGCAAACTTATAACAAGCACAATTTTTTGTTTCAAGCTTCTGTAAACATGAAACCGAATCCAAGCAGAGTTATCCATGGTTCAAGCTTGTGTAAACATGAACCCATACCTGATTTACACCTCGTGATTGTCGTTTTTATCTGCTAAATTCTGCTAGATGAGCCTTGGTTGTTTTGTTCCACCATCGCCATCTCTTTGTTTTATCATATGCTTTCACTTGGTTGTTTTTTCCTTTCCTGAGGGACCATAGCAATGAGTGGTTTTATTAGCCAGCCTCTTGACCATTACATGTTTTGAACAGTTCCACCATTGTTAGAACCAGTTGCTACCCTTTATACCACTCGTTCCTCTAGGACGAGTCACCTTTAAGCTCTTTTCTTACTCATAAAATATGAAAAGATTGTCGAGTTTTTCGCTTTTTGACTCTATTAGCACTTCAGATTTCACCTAGGCTGAGATAGATAAACCTCAAAGCTACATCAAACCATTTCACCTCGTAGCTAGCCCTACGAGGTATGAGAAGGCTCTCTCAGGTCAAACTCGGTGGATTTTTCAATAGGATGAGTTGACCAATTAGAAACACTGATTTTAGGCTAGTAAATTGATAAGGAGG